>LPNX011231407.1:0-63563 GCA_001517045.1 Pseudotsuga menziesii | reverse complement strand
CATAAAATAAAAAATCTTTGCAGGAGAATATTAAAATAGCTTCCATGAATTTTTATCATAAAACAATGAAACATTGAAACATCAAAACATACATGTTTGTGCCCTTTGATTGAGATAAATGAGTCATAAAAATGAAAAATCAGAACATGATTGCAGCATGAAATTAAAATATACGCCATGTAAACTTTATAAAAAAAACTGAAAAAATTCAAAAACATAAAAATTTCAATTTAAAAGTTAAGAGTTATGAATCATTAATGAAACATAAAAGACTAAAGTCTACAAATGTAATCACATAAATATTTTAGTCTTTAAAGTTTAGAAATTAAAATTCATATGCAAAAGGAAGAGTCTATCTTAGCATAAATGAAGGGTAGGGTTTTAAGTTTTTAAATTTTTAAATTTTTTTTTTTTTTTTAAATTTTAATGTATAGGAAAGGGGATGCGTGGGAGTCCGCGATTGGTCTAGGGACTTCGGGGACGTCCCCGAAAAGTCCCCTATTTTTTGGGGTACGTTTAGGGTACAGCAAAAAAGTCCTCGAGTCCCTAATGGAGTCCCCGACCATTTGGGGACGTTTCCGAGGAGTTCCAAAGTCCCCGGAACGCAGGGAACGGGTGAAATTTTAGGGGGGATGGGTCCCCGTGCAACATAGAATAATCCGCATCCAATATCTTCATGCTTTATTAAGGGACACTGATACACGTTCTTATCTAACTTAAGAGGGATAATTGCATAGGTATAACACTCCTGTACTAGCTCTAAATTTGAAGAATGGCATATCATAGACCTTATCAACAGGGATATAGGGTAATTTCCAGTTCGGATCTGGCTGGAATTCCTGGACGTTGATGGACTGGTCATACAACTGGGATGAGACACTGGACATCTTTTTACCAGAAAGTCATGAGCTTATTTTATTTCCTTTCAGAACTACAATATGGGAGATAAAATGATTACCAAATGAGATGGATGTATTAATAGAACGATCCATGTCTAATCTGTTGTCCCATACACTACTACAGTTTTACGAGATTGGGTAAGAGTAAATAGAAGGCAAGAAAGTTGTGCACCTTAGCAAGTGATTACAGACAACAAGCCACTAAGCCTCTCTTGGGCATGAAAAAGCTACAACAAAGGTCCTTGAAGGTTACTTTGATCCATGCGATCACTTCATCTTTCTTTGACAGTCCTGTCTAAAACTCTGAACTGGAGTGTTATGCAGCTCAATTTACGACATTTTATGGATTCATATATAACCTCTAGCTCTGATACCATATCTTCAGTGTCAGATCTGTGGGTTGATACACAAATAACAAAAGCTTTCACAAACACCCTGAAGAATCCTTAGAATAAGATTTTATTTAGACATTAATATTTTGCATATGGCAGAGTAACATATATATTGTTATGTTTCTGGGCCAAACAATGACCTCTTTGATAAAGGAAATTTAATTTTCCCACATTCCTAACATCAAATCAATTCAACGGGTAGCACATGGAATCCAGAACATTGTGGGGTGCCTCTCCATTAGCATCTCGCTGAAAGCCACACACACACACACACACAAATATAATATATATATATATATATATACTTTATCCTCGTGAGGAAATTCACAACAGACAAGGAGTTGTTGCATCATACAATCACAAATTTTGCCAACAGCTTCATTTCTCTTAAGTCTATGCACCATTGTCAATTTGAGGGTGTTTATTTCCAACAAGTGGTGTGATTGTGCATTTAGTGCGAGATGAGATGAGAGAACCATTGTTAAACTAGTGTACATCAAGTTCCTCTATGAAGGAGTCGAGGAAGTGTGCACAATTAGCAAACCTTTAGTACAAGTTCTTTGCTTGATTGATAGGGATAAGCCTGCAATGGACTTCTTGTCTGGGGCCATGCCAAAGAAGCTATCTGATCCTATTATTTGGGAAAGGGTACCATTGAACATGAAATAAACATGAAGCTCTGCAACTTGATAAATGGTCGATGGATTGGGATGCTTTATCACCTCATTCATGTTGCAGCTATGTTGCATCAAACTCCTAAAATGCCCACGTACTGGTACCTGAGACTCGCGGAAACTCAGAAACTTCTAGGAAACCCCCAAGGGCCTATGAGAGGCTTAGGACCCATAGGAAATCTATAAAACCCTAGTTTATGGAAAATGAAAACAAATTTACCTCTAAATCAGTTCTAAAGTTTAAACCTACCTACAAATTAACCTCTCGATTTTATTGTATTGTGAGACAATGTGTTATTAAAAAAAAACTATATATACAAGGATATATATTGTGTCTCCCCTGACGTACCCATTGTGGAGGGGCCATGTTTCCAAGCATTCCCATTTCCAAAATGTGTACATGTTTCCATGTTTTGTGCAACTTAGTGTTGTAGTGCTTGTCCTCAACCCCACATTTGCTTACTAATGTGATTTTAATTTCAATAGAGAATTTACAAAGGGTTTCTTATATGTCTTCAGAGGATGGTACCTAATCAAGAAACTAACATAACCATTAATCCTAAGATGGAGTTGTATAGCAACACTAGCAAAGATATTTGGCTTTGACATTGTTGTCCAAGAAAGGAAGATTTCATAACAGGAAAACCTTCAGAATTTAGTATTTTAATTACATGTTCTATTTGAAAGTTGAATTATGTTTCTTTATTTCTTATTTTCTACTGTAAAAAAATGTAATTCAAGTCCTTTTTTTTATATGTTGTAGAAGTTTAATAGAGAAATTATGCTACAAAAGCAACATTTTTAAATAAATTTGCCATAAGACATTAAATTTATTATGACTCTCTTACACTGAAGGAGGCTATGTTTTATGTCATGTTATACAACATACAGTATAGGAATTGTTGCACCCATTTTTGCTTCAGCTATAATGACGAGTCCAGATTCCTATGCCCAAAGAAGAGATCAATGATGAATATGCCATGAGATGATGCCATTTTATGCCATGATGTGATGCCATGCCATGCATGAGGATTTGTTATAGTCATGCTTTGTATTGATGTTGTAACTTGTACTTCACCATGTTTCATATTGCACTACAATGTATTGTTTTGATGAGTACAGCTAGTAGTATTGATCATAAGCAAATGAGAATAAGATATTTTTGTTTTGTTTACACACCAATAACCAAAACAACTCTTAGTATTTATAAGGATTACCCCTCCTCTTTGGTTCCATATTTGACCTTTCCATCTTACTCATACCACTCGACCTTGTGTTGTAATTCCTTTGGTTTAAGGTTGATAGAGTGACTTTTCATCTCCTCCTCTATGTCCCCTTCACCACGAATGCCTCCATGCCTCCCCTATGTCTTAAGTACACGTGTGTTGTAGAGAATCCTACGATGATTCAGAAGGTTCCCAGGTATGCTATTTGAGGTTGACTGTTATTAAATAGGAAGAACTTCCATTGAGCAATGTTTTCCCTTGGATCTGAAACAAGTATTAATGCCTCAAAAAGAGCATTTGAAGACAAGATCCCAGTCCAAAACTACTTGTATCAAAAGCTGGTGTAAAAAAAATCTGCACCGGATCTAAAAGAAATCAACAGCGACAAAGAAAATTGCAAAATCAAGCAATCAAAAGAAAAGTGGTTAGTTTTACTTGCATATGCCTTCAATAAAAATCAAGGCTAAGGTCTCCTCATCCAAAAGTACAATAGGAAAGTCCAAGAAGAAAAAGGAGCAGATAAAGCAAAAAGAAAGGAATAAAGGGGAATCTGGTTGCTAAGGTCAAAAGGGGGAATACCTCATAACACAATCCATGTTAAGACACATCCCTATTGTATGCACTAGTGGTGAAGATCATAGAGGATCCTTGTCTCCCACATCTTGAGGCATTCATTCAACCTAGGCCAATTCACTTGACCAACCTTTGGACTACCCATCCACTCCATCCAAGGAAGAACTAATCCTTGTAAATGTTTTGATGTTGATATGGTTGTGATGTGTTCCTAACATATTAACCACTATAATCTCTGTGACACTTATGTATCATGACCTATGGGTTAGGCTATATGATGACTCATGTAATCACTCATTTGTATGTCATTTTGACTTCACTACTTGATCAATTTAAAGCATTAGAGATAGCAAAATCCTCCTTCCAAAGATATTCAAAGGTATAGAACTTCATTGGTCAAGTTTGACTTTTTACAGTAGTTTGACTTGGTCAACACAGAAGTTTAACTTAGTCAACCAAACCAGACAGCAAAGCAAACACTTATGCCATCATCACTCAGCTATTATTTGACTCTGGCATTTTCAGATTGTAAATGGCATTTTTAGAGGGATTTCAACAATGGTTTTGATTGGTATGATCTTGAGTGGTTAATTAAGCATCATTAAAAGCATTCCCCCCTATAATTTCACATGGAATCATCATTTTTGGATTAATTGGCATTAATTCATCAATTTTCTAAAGTTTGTTTTAAAAAATGCCTAAGTCTAGTTGAGCGAAGCTATTGCAAAAAATAATAATTAGAGTATTTGGCATGGTGGGTCCTCCTAAAACATTACATGGACATTCCTTGGGTCAATGATTGCTCACTTGGCACATTTTAATGACACACATGAGTAAATTGATTTGAGAGGAGCGAACTTGTCCAAGAGGGGGCGATTTTGCTTGCTAGGATCTCCATCCACTTCAGAAAATTAGCATCATGAGAAGGCATCTACTCACCATCTATATGGGCATCCGTACCCAACTTTTGGCATTTTTTGTTAAGTTTGTGTAATTTCGGAAGATATTCTTATTGTACTTTTATTGTATTATTGTTGTACCTCCTTCGGGAGATGTTATTGATGTACTTGGTCATGTAAAAGTCTTGAAAGAATCAATGTAAACCCTCCATTGTAAGTCGGGTCAATAGTACCCAAGAATTATATTATATAAATGTTATTTTGAGTCTCCCTAGACAAGTCGGCCCAATAAGAGTAAGAAGTCGACCCAGTTAGGAAAAAAGGTCACACATATGATAAGTATAAATAGAGAGGGTGTGCCTCTCATTTGGACACACAATTTGGACAAGCAAGTGCAAAAGAGAGAAGAATAAGTTCACTGGAGAGAAGAAGAGGTTGCTTTTGTATTTTGGGGTTCATCTTATCTTGGTTTGGTATTGTTCTTGGTGACAGAATCTATACTAAAGAAGTTGTTGGGTTTTCTCCTTGTGGTTTCCCAAAGGAAAATCTTTGTGTTCTTTTGTGTTGTTGTACTTGTCTTTATTTCAATGATCCTATTGCTTCTGGTCATATGAAACAATGCATATTGTTTGAAGATCTAGTAATATAACCATTAAAATTCTAACATGATATCAGAGCCATCCTGAAAGAAGTCATTGTACAGCCATAACAACTACAACTACTAAAGATTAGGGCTCCATATTTTCTGTATTTCTATCCATAGATCATGCTCGACTTTTGCATCATCCAACTTGCCATGGGAGGGAACATTTTTTCTGTGGAGGAAGATTCCAGTTTTGTGGATTTGGAGTTTTGACCTAAAAATAATTGGGGTCAAAAAATAGGGTTCCACACTTTGAGACCCTCTATCCACCAATTGGGTTCGACCCATACATTCTCCAACTTTCCCTAGGAGGGCACATATTTTTGTGGAGGCAGAATTCAAATTCGAGGACTTTCATTTTTGGCCCAATCACTATTGGCGGGGCGAAACTAGGGCATCATATTTTCTATAGTTCTTTCCACAGATTTTGAAAAAGAAGACCATTGTTCAACTCACCTTGAGGAGGTGCATCCCTCTCTCCAATCATATTTGAAAGATACCAAAGTTGAAAAATTAGGGTTTCTCTATCAAACCCTAAGTCAGTGAAGAATCAGTTTTCCAAAATACCTTGAAGCAAGCACTTGGTTGAAGCACTCTTATTGGTAAACACTATTCTCTCAATTTCCATTTGAGGTTCTCATTCTATCAAGATGACAAATAATACCAAGCTTGAGGACAAGCTTCAAGGTGTCGAGAACTTCTGAGCATGGAAGTATAGATTGCTTCTTGTTCTAGAAGAACATGATTTGGAAAGCTATGTAAAAGGAGAAATTGCAGAGCTAGAGGGAGGTGAAGACAAAGCTAAGCACAAGAAGAAATTGGTCAAGGAAGAGAATCATTGTTGAATCCATCAAGGATCACTTGATCCCGCATGTTTCCTCCTTGAAGACTCCCAAGGAGATGCTTGATGCCTTGAATGGATTGTGTGAAGGGAAGAACATCAACTAGAAGATGACCTTGAGAACTCAACTCAAGAATGTGAAAATACAAATTTCAAAGACCATCCAATCCTGCTTTACACAGGTCTCTCAGATCTAAGAACAACTCAAAGCTATTGGAAATCATATTGAAGAAGCTAGATTGGAAAAGAAAGAAAAGAGAAAGTAAGAAGAACACTCTCACAAGAATCCTAGAGGATTCCAAAAGAATTATAGACCTTAGAAGGACTAATCCAATTATAGATGTTACACTTGTGATGGAAAGGGACATATTGCAAGAGATTTCCCCAAAGGCAATGGCCATGTGAAGAAAGGAAAGAAGAAGGGGTATCATGCTCATACCACAAAAGATGATGAACATGTTCAAAAGAAAGCAAGGGAAGACAATACAAGTGAAGAAGAATATGTGTTGACATCCGCTTTCACAGAGATTGTCACTCATGGGAGTGACACAGCTTGTAACTTGTTTATAAGCACTTGACAAAGAAGGATTCACCTCATAAGGTGAAACTTGAAGATGAGTATCAATATCCTATTGAAGGGGTAGAAGAAGTCTCCTACAAAGTTGGATTCCAGAAAACCCATGAAGATGAAGATCATGCTATATGAACCTGCTTTGAAGAAGAATCTACTATCCATTTCAGAATTGGATAAGAAGGGATGCAATCATGATTGGTATTAAAGAAGAAGGGGCACTCAGATTCAACACCAGTGAAGACTTGCTCAACATTGTCGATCAAGAGAAAGATAAGGACTAGTCCGCAGAATCGGACGACAAGCACACTGTCAAAGACTCCGGTAATTCCTGCAAGGAGGCAAAGATCAAGAAGAAGACAACCAAACAAACAAAGATAAGTATTTGAATTTTCATTTCTTGCATATCTAATTGTTTAAATCTTATTGTTTAGTTGTATACATATTTATGTTCTTAGAATCAGGAAATGTATTATGCATGTTAGAGTGATTACATTGAAGAATAGTATGATACTAATATGCATGTAATGGGTAAGTAGCCTATGGTGATGCACAACATTCCATGAAGCATTATTGCTTATCTAGAACGAAACCTCTTTGCTAACATGTTGGGAGCAGTGCATGCTCTTAACTATGTTATGATGGAAGGCATCTAGAAAGTTACCGTATGTATATGGGATATGGATGAATGTTGTGCTAAAACATTGGCTAAGACAGTTGCATGACTATGTGACCTATGTTTTTATGCATAAGAATTGTCATCATTAATATGTTTTGAAAATTATGAAATGTTTCTAATCGTACAATTGAATTTGACTTGTAGGAAAGTTCATGTACAAACACCTACAAGAGAAGAATGATGAGACTTGTTCTGAAGAACAAGTGGTGATTATTCAACAGCAAAATTCATTTACAAGCTCAAGCATTCTATAGAAAGTACAAAGCAAAGTTTGTGGTTTCTCTTAAAAGAGGGAGTCGACTATGACAAGGCATTTGCTCTAGTGGTCAGGCACACTTCTTCAGTGGTGGACATTACACTAGATAGATGGTGTAATCGAAGTAGAAGTATATATCGAGCAATCTCCAGGATTCGGGACTCTCCACAGAGAATTGCATGAATGCGGATGGAAGAAGGCTTTGTATGGGCTTAGAAGGAACCTAGAGCATTTACAGGATGAGCTTGAGGATCACCTAGAGTGATGTAGATCTCAACCTTTGCTACAAGGTTGAAGATGGAAACCTACAGAAGACGAGAAGCTCATAAATGGGTGCAAAAGGGAACTTGCAACAAAGTTTGAGATGGTGCATCTTGGTATCCAGTGATGCTGAGAGCAAGAAGATCATCTTAGTAGACTCATTTGATGTGAGATGATATACATGGATACATAGAAGATTAGCAGCAAAGAAGACTACCAGTCACTCTAGTGTCGAATGTTCTGACGCAAAGAGAACAAGATGCAGAGGGAGGATAGTGCTCAGTTACAGAGGGAGCAGGAAAGCTTCGCTTCAAAGGCTACAACACGAATTGCAAAGACAAATTGAAAAGCATTATCACTTAGCCTCTATCCATGGAAAATGTCGTTTGCCTCAGTATTTCAAGGATATGCTCAGAGTGATACTAGATGTATATGTGGAGTAGTTTGAAACACACCTAGGACATGGTACGACAGGATAAGATGGATTTTTTACGAGCTTGCGCTTTACCAAGAGTAAAGCAATTTCCAACCTTTACTTCAAGGTTGAGGATGGGAAACCAGTGATACTACTATTGTATGTAGATGATCCGTTCGTGACTGTTGGAGTTTGTGCAACTTCAGAAGCTATTCTTATTGTTCTTGTGTTGTATCTCCTACGGGAGATGAACTTATTGTAACCAATCATACAAACCCTAGAAGAACAATGTAGACCTTGGGGAGAAACGAAAGCAAAAGAAAAGATAAAATAAATTATAAAATATAGATTAATTTTCTTTCCCAAGAGAAGTAGGCCCCAGTTAAAATATTAGTGGAATATCTGTATAAATAGGAGGCGCCCCTCCTCATTATTCTACACAGCAGCACACAACAACACAATTAAAAGTTCACAGTTTTTTGGGAGAGAGAATTTCACCTACACTAAAGGAGAAGATTTTTTTCAGGGTTTCTATCTTTGGAAAGCATTTCCATATTTTCCCTTTCTTCTTCATTGTACATTGATCTCAGAATTATCATCTCTAGACAAAGGTTGTTGGGTTTTCCCCCATTTGGGTTTCCCAGGATGAAAATACCCATGTTATTGTCGTGTTATTGTCCTGTGCTTTGTCTATCTTCTAGTGATCCTATTGATAAATACAATTAAGATATACTGCTATAATCTTATGAAAATCTAACATGGTCTCAGAGCAGTGCTAGACGAAGCCATTGCCAAAACTCTGTCGAAACTAGGGATTCATCCTCCAAGGTCTTCACTCAACCTTTTGGTAGAAAAAGAGCCTTGGGAATTTCTAAGGAGGGCGCATCTTTTGGTGAAGACAGAATTCAATTCTGAGAATTTTTCAATTTTTGACCTAATTCTGCAACTGCAACAGAAATTAGGGTTTCAATTTTTGACCTACTCCCTCCACAGTTTTGGCTAGACTCTACCTCTTCTCAACTCGCCTCTCTAGGGTGCATTTATCTATGGAGTCATTTTTACAAAACTCCAACCCTCTATTTTTCCCTAGTCTTTACTAGGGTTTTAGATCCAGATCTACAATCAAGATGATCAACATGAAGGTTGAAGATCGTCTGGAAGGAGCTTCCAACTTCATCCCCTGGAAGTCTAGGTTCTTCTCCTACTAGAAGAAAATGACCTATTACAGTGTGTAAATGCAAAGGTCCCAGAACCATAAGCCGGAGAAGACAAACCTTGCTGGAGGAAGAAGGATTTTGGTGGACTCAGTTAGAGATCACTTGGTTTCTCAAATCTCAAAAAAGACGACAACGAGGAAGATGTTCAAAACCTTAAAGAAGCTATTTGAACACAGTAATATCAATGTGACTCTCACATTGAGGAATAAACTGTCAAATATGAAGATGAGGAAGTCCGAGAATATTGCCTCATATTTCATGAGGATCACCGAACTCCGGGACAAGCTAAAGTCTAGTGGAGACAATCTTGAAGAAAAAGATCTCGCTATAGACACCTTAAATGGTATCCCACCATCTTGGGAGTCTTTTATCCAAACTATAAGTGGTCGGACCAAGTTTCCCAATTTTGATAAGCTATGGGAAGAATGCACTCAGGAAGAAACAAGAATCACAGCATGCTAAAGACTTCATGGCGCCCAACCTGAGGAGAATCAAGCGTTCATATCTCATGCCAAGAAAGGAAAGGGAAGGGGAAGGAAGTCCTTCAATCACAAGTACCAAGATAAGAGATCAAGTCCTCCCCCAGATCAAAAGAAACAAGAGAAGCAGGATTCATCTCAGATACAGTGCTACAGGTGCAAGAAATACGGTCATTATGCCAGTAACTGTCGAAGTTCAATCAAAAGGAAGCATGAAGCTTCAACTGCTGATGTAGAAGAAGACCCTCCTCACAAGGAGCCAAGGAAGGATGATCTTTCAGAGTTCTTCTAAATGATATGAAGATCCAGACTGTGATGATCATCAATCAAGCATATGAAGATCAGTGGACTCTGACAGTGGGAGCACACCCACAAATATACAAAATATAAGTAATTGATTTTACATGCTCTAGTAGATTAGATCTGGTTGTTTTTAATATGTTTTACACAGATCTACATTTCTAAATTCAGGTAGTTAAATAGCTTGTCATGTTGCACAACCCATCTAGGATGACGACTCCTTTATAACATTCTAGAGTAGTACACACTCTTAATGGTATGCTATAATGGAGACCATAAGCATCCGGATAATAGCCTTACGTGTGTTGTGTCGAAGCTTTGACTAAAAGGTTGACTACATTATTTTGTTATTACATTGATTATGAAATATTGATAACCATCTAACAGGATTTGAATTGTAGGGAATTCCATGATCTACAAGGACAAGCGATCTCATTGATATACAATAAACGGAAGCAGAAAGTCTCTAGAAGCATGTATTATGACTCTCAGACCCAGAATAATCTCATACAAAGAATTGGTGATCAGAAGTGGAAAGCTTCTACGAATGTCGGTATATCCTCTGCTTCAATAAGATTTACTCAACCGACTTCTAAGAGACAGAGGGAGTTATCCCTCAAAGACAAGGATTCTAGTCTATTACATATGATAGAAACTTGACGACACTGATGTCGTGACTCGAACTAGACAATTGAAGGATCCTTGATGAACTTGGTCGTCACCGGGATAGATAATTACTTTCCACTCTACATTCATGTGCCCAAGTTAGAACCTTTAGGCAAATATGAAACATTCGTGGGATATTACAAGTCTTCAAAGGCTTTCATAATATACATGCCAGGATCAAGGCAAAACGAAGTCAGTCGAGATGTAACCCTTGAAGAAGAAATGGCTATGGAGATCGATGACGATGAAGAGATAAGATCATCTCCCATCCAAACATTAAGAGGGAGTCTGAAGAAATGAATAAACCGATCAGTCCCATTGATCCGGTTGAGCCAGATGACGCTCCCACAGATATGGCAGTAAGTTGGAAAAGACCTAGATGGGCACGACAGATTTTGCAGAATGAAAAGGAGCATGAAGCTCTGCATGAGAAAATGGGAGCATTGAAAAATACAAGGCCTTATTTGTTGCCAGAGGGTTCTCTCAGAAAGAGGGAGTCAATTATGATGAGACATTTGCTCATGTGGCTCAATATACTTCCATCAGATCGATCATTGTTATTACTTCAGCAATGGGATGGAAGTTGTATCAAATGGGCTAGATTTTATTTAAGATTATAGCAGTATATCTTAATTGCATTTATCAATAGGATCACTAGAAGATAGACAAAGCACAATACAATAACACGAGTATTTTTCACCTAAGAAACCCAAATGGGAGAAAACCCAGCAACCTTTGTCTAGAGATAATAATTCTGAGATCAGAGTACAATGAAGAAAGAAAGAGAAAAATATGGAAATGCTTTCCAAATATACAAACCCTGAAAACAGTCTTCTTCTGCAGTGTATGAGAACTTCTCTCTCCCAGAAAACTGCGCACTTCACTTGTACTGCTGCTGTGTGTAAAAATGAGGAGGGGCGCCTCCTATTTACATTGTTTTCCCACTAAAAATTAAACTAGGGCCAACTTCACTTGGGAGAGCTAATATAATTTTATATTTTATAGTTTTATTTTATTTCTTTAATTGTTGGCTTTTCACCCCAAGGTTTACATTGTTCTTTCTAGGGTTTGTATGAATGATTACAACAAGTTCAACTCTCGAAGAAGGAAAATAAGACTAGCTTCTGAAGTTGCACAAACTCCAACACTCTCTCTCAACAAGGAACATATTCTTCAATCTTCATCAGCATCATGATCATTTGGGTTTCATCTATACATCTATATTGTCTCCATCATCTCTAAACGTATTGAATGTTGTCTTTATGATTTTGTTCTATCCGGATGTCTAAGATAAAATATTCTGCTACCTATTTGTCTCTATTGCCGATGGAATACTTCCATACCTGGCTTAGAGATCCTGGATGAGAACACGTGCACAGCCATCTACTACCTGTTCATCTCATCTATCGATGGGGTACTCCCATACATGGCTGAGAACCTGAACTAGTAGAGGTACCTATGCAATCACACGACCATCTTCTACCTTTCTGACTCATCTGTCGATGGGATTTCTCCCATACCTAGCTGAGTACCTAGATGAGCAAAGGCACCTGTGTGAACCTGACCATCTACTACTTGTCTGTCTCATCTGTCGATGGGATTTCTCCCATACCTGACTGAGAACCTGGACGAGCAGAGGTACCTGGGAAAAGGTATGGTAATTGTCTCTCAGCCATCTCTCCCTCTCAAGGAGGGATACGTTCTCTTCTACTCAAGTCTTCTGCAAAAGTATTCAAATTTCACCCTAGGAAGAGGCTTGGTGAGAACATCTGCAGTCTGGTCATCTGTCTGAATATACTGTAGCTCGACCACTCCTTTTTGCACCATATCACGTATGAAGTGATACTAAATCTCTATGTGCTTTGACTTGTCATGAAATACAAGATTCACTGACATCTGCACACAACTTTGGTTATCACAGTGAATTGCGGTTAGCTCTGGAATATGGGCAAACAATCCTGCAAGAAGTTTACGAAGCCAAACTGCTTCTCAGGATGCTGAACTAGCAGCTATATAGACCTCTGCAGTACTAAGAGCTACTGAGTTATGCTTTCTATTGCACCAAGAAATAACTGCAGAACCCAGACTGAAACAACATCCTGAAGTATTCTTCCTGTTAGTAGAGCATCAGGCACAATCTAAGTCTGTAAACCCTTGCAATTCAAGTCACCTTCTAAATCATAATGTAGACCATATCCCACAGTGCCACGTAAGTATCTGAGCGCATGTTTTGCAGCAATCGAGTGAATCTGCCTCGGTTCACACATGAACTGGCTAAGAGCATTCACATCAAAACAAATATCTGGTCAAGTGTCCGTCAAATACATCAAGGACCCAATCAACTAGCGATACATAGTGGGATCAATCAAATTTGAATCTAAAGCAGAATCCGTCAGCTTCTTCAAGTTTGCATCCATCGAAGTAGCTATGGACTTGCAGTTCAACATTCTGAATTGCTTCAGTATATCTATGGTGTATTTTCCTTGTCCTGGGAAAATCTCTTTCTTCATCTGCCATACTTCTAATCCCAAGAATAGTGCATCAATCTAACATCCTTCATTTCGAACTCAAAGGTGAGTTTCTTCTTACACCATAAGATAAGTTTTTCATTTACGGTAAGAAACAAGTCGTCAACATATAGTACCAAAATCAGTGCCTCATCATTCACAACCTTGTAGTAAAGGTTGGGGTCTGCATCACTCTTAGTGAATCCCATACTAACCAAGAATCCGTCTATCCGTCCATACCAAGCACAAGGTGCTTGCTTGAGTCCATATAACACCTTTTTCAACTTGCATACGTGAGACTCCTTTCCATGGACAACAAACCCTTCTGGTTGTTTAATATATACTTCTTCCTCAATAATACCATTGAGAAAGGCAGTCTTGACATCCATCTAATGCAACTTCCATCCCATAGCTAAAGAAATAGCAATCATTGATCTGATGGAAGTGTATCGAGCCACAGGAGCAAATGTCTCATCATAATCGACTCCCTCTTTCTAAGAGAACCCTCTGGCAACAAATCTGGCCTTGTATTTTTCAATACTCCCATTTGCTCTATGTTTGATTTTGTATAGCCATCTGGAAGTTACAATGACTTCCCCTCAGGTCTCGGTACAATCTCCCACACATCAATCTTCATGATGGATTGATATTCTTCCACCATGGCATCCTTCCAAACTTGGTGTCTGGATGCATCTTCATAAGTGGTGGGTTCTGATTCAATGATATTACTCATCAATGCAACATAACTTGAGAACCTCTGAGGTTTTTTGCTTTCTCAAAAAGTGCCATGTGGAGCTTCATGCCCCTCTGCATCCTACAAGTTTTGTTGTGCCCATCTAGGTCTTTTTCGACTTACCGTCATATCTTCAGGAATATCAACTGTCGCAACTAGATCAATGGGATTGATGGGTTCATTTTTCTTTGCTAATTCATTCTAAACAGGAGGGGAAGGTGATCTCCTCTCCATTTCTTCATCATCGATCTCCATGTCTGATCCTCTGCCTTTTCTGACAGCCATCTCCTCTTCAAAGGTCACATCCTTACTAACTTCAATCTGTCTGGATCCTGGGATATATATTTAGAAGACCTTTGAAGATTTACTGTATCCCACGAAAGATCCCTTCTTTCCTGAAGGTTCTAACTTTGTCCTTTTCTCCTTGGGCACATGTATGTAGACTGGACAGCCAAAGATTCGGAGGTAACCCACTTCTGGTTTTACTCTTGTAAAGGATTCTTCAGGAGTCATGTTCTTCACTATCTTATGTGGGCATCTGTTATGTACATATACAGTTGTTTTGGATGCTTCTGCCCATAAGAACATGGGTAGACTATAGTCATGAATCATAGCTTTGGCTACGTCCACAAATGATCTATTCTTTCTTTCAGCAACCCCGTTTTGCTAGGGATTGTAGGGAAGTGTGAGCTCCCTCTTAATTCTTGTTTCTTTGCAAAAATCATTGAATTTCGTAGAGATTTATTCTCCACCATTATCTAATCTTAGGATCTTGATCCTCTACCCCGACAAATTCTCGACTTGTGCTTTGAACTCCTTGAATTTACTGAGTACTTCCTCAAATTCCTTGGTCTTAAGAAAGTAGATCCAAGTCTTTCGTGAGTAGTCATCAATGTGTTGGCAATATAGAATATGGTTGTCATTGATGTCAAAAGGAGTTCAGTGATGACAAAGGAATAACGAAGGACATGATGGCAGAGTGAACTCGGTGAAAGTCAAAGGAAAGACAAAGGTAGTGATGACATGGCATGGCATGTATGATGATGTGGCATGACGTTGAAAATATATCTGATGGTGTTCTGGTGCTATCAGGAAGTCATTGTTGCATTATGACATTCACTCTGGAGAAATATGGCAAAATGGTGAAAGTCAGGAAATTGACTTGGTGTTCTGGTGCTATCAGGAAGTCATTGTTGCATTATGACATTCACTCTGGAGAAATATGGCAAAATGGTGAAAGTCAGGAAATTGACTAAGTATGGAATAATTAGTCAAAATTGGTCCAAGTACCCTTAAGAGAATGCCAGCCATAGTTCATGGTTTAGGGAAAATGCCTACACCATATGGGGGTCTTGTAGATTGGTATTTGGCCTACCCGACCATGTTTTCAGATTGTCTTGGAAGTAGATGAGGAAGAATTTATGGACCTTCCAAAACAGTGTTTTAGGCAGATTGGACCAAATTGAGAAATTTGTCTAAGTATGGAAATAATGGTAAATTTGCCTAAATGGCCTTAGGGAAATGCCCGCCATGCCTCATAAGATGATGTGAAAAATGTTTTGAGAGTGTGGATCTCTAGAGTGTTGTATGGTGCATACAACCATTCCATCAACTTGACCAAAGAGTCTCCAAAGAACAAGATGTCAACCTGCCAAAAGTGCCTCCTAGCCATATTTGCACTACTTCAGTAAAATGCCCTTTGAGGAGAGAGAAAGCAATCTTAGAAGATGAAAGTGGTCTTGAAGGATTCATCTAGTTGTCCTCTACCTATTGGGTATCTCACTTGCCAAATTTGAAGGAAAAATGAAATCACCTTGGTGACCTAGGGTTTGAAGAAAATTGGTTAAGTGTTAGAAAAAGGTTTTGAGGGACCATTTTGAGATGCCTGCAAGGAAGGGTTCTGTTGATGATCAAATTCATCAAATTGCATTGTCTTGTTTCCTAGTGAACTGGCCATCCAGCCATGGATTCAATTTCCTCCTTAGTGTTCACACGTGTGAAATAGAAGATTGCCAAAATGAGAAGAAGATGGTTTTGATATTAGAAAAGGAGTTGAGAAGCCATTTTAAATGCCCGCCATAGGATCTGGTTGTCTCAGTAAAACTTAAAGATGTCATGGTCTTGTTCATTGTTGAGTAAAATGCTATTTTACATTTTTAAGAAATATTTTGCTAAGTTGAGGAAAAATGAAGTTGTTCCGAGAAGGAGACTTCTTGCAAAAGTGTATATGCTTGCACAGGTTGTACATTATGTCTGCAAAGGATTATACTTACAAAACATTATGTCCACAAAGTGTTAAAAGATGATATCCTTGAATATTTGTAAAGGGTTATGTAAATCAGTTGCGAAATCACTGTACATATTAATCAAAACTAAGACATGATAATCTACAGGAATAAAACAAGTTATAACTGATTTACTGTATTAGTTAAAAAGAGTTAAAATACAAAGGGCGTTATTGATGAGTTAAAATAGCTCTGTATTAGTTAAAATAGAGTTTAAATATACGGAATAAATAAAAGATAATCTACAGGAATAAAATCTAGGGATAAGCTACAGGAAGTTAAGGTTCAGCCCAGGAAAGGCTAAAGATGCACGTGGAAGTGATGCCCGTGTGAAGAAGATCAGAGGGAATGAAACTAAGCCTGTAGTGGTTTGTAGTAGCCCGCAAATGTGAAAGAAAGATGCTCGTAGGTTTGAAGAAGCCTGTAGGCGTGAAATAAGAGGAGGCCTGCAGCGTGAGTGGATGGCGAAGCCTACAGGCATGAATAGAAGGAGAGCCAGTGTGAAGAATCCCACAAGGAGCCCGCAAAAGGTCTGAGGAAGCCCACAAACATGATTGGAGGAAGCCAGTAAGGGAAGTGATGCTCGCATAAGAGATGTGTCCGCAAACTAGAGAAGGGAGCCCGCGGCATGAGGTAAAGAAAGCATGCAGAATCGAAATAGATGATACCCGAAGGCCAGAAGATGATATAAAAGGGTTTTATTAATTAATTGATTAATTAATTAAAATTGTAATAAAATAGAATTACAATTAAAAGATAAAATACCAGAGATTTGAAGAGGTACGAATATGAAAGGGCATGAAGATTCTGAAGAGGCGTGAAGATGTAGAATATGTAACTAGATTTCTAAAGAAGAAGTAGCATGTCTCTATGCAACTTAAAATGCAGATCTAAAGTGCAGCAGAACCCTTAGAACAGAGAAGAGCTATGTGCCTCTGTGTATTGAGCATTAGCATATGAAAAAGCGCAGAAACAAAGGTCAGAAAAAGAAGGATGTCTTTGTCTACTTTTTCATAATGAAGATCTGTAGTAATAAAAAGACCAGAGAAGTAAGGACAGTCTTAGCAGTTCAAATTGAAGATATATCTAAGAGTAAGAACTGTAGTAAATGATGAGTTTTGGGATGAATACTTGAAGCAGGATGAAGACCAGAGTGAGTGCTCATTCAAGATGAAGAATGGCATGACAGAAGTCAGAGAATAGAAATGCAGCTATCTCTGGATTCCAGATCCAAGCAGCAGCAGCAAGAAGAAACAGAGACCAAGTGAGTATAAGAAAAATCCAGTGACAAAGTTAAAAGAAGATCTGGAAGACTGATAAGAAACAGACTAGGGTGGTAGGGAGGTGCTAGGGAAGGCTACATGCATGCAAGGGGGTCTTAGCCTCCTTCCAGTAGTGGCTGGAAAACCAGGGTATAGGTGTATCCTTGTTTGTAGGGGCAGGAAGAAACCAGGGTGTGGGTGCATCCTTCAGTACTGGCTGAGAAACTTGGGGATTGGTGTCTCTAGCAAGTTGTTGCTTGCAAAAAATTATTGTAAATATAATATTTGCAGTATAGAAAGTGTTGGTGGTTTACCCAATTGGGGTTCCACGATAAAGTCTGTGTTTTCTGTATCTTGTTGATTATTTGTTTTGATTAAAGTTTAAATAAGTGGTTTAAATGGTAAAAAGTTAACAATACTGATTCATCCCCCCCTCTCAACATTGACCAGCTACCAACACAATGAGCTCTCTAATTTAGATGAGCTAGTCTTCTGTGCCATAGCTCACCCATACTTGTATAGTCATGGACTAGGGATTGGACTGGTGGAGTGTTCAATCGATACAAGCTCTCCTCTCTCATATCAATTACTTTGGTTGTATCCATGCTTGAGTTCTTCTGCCAAGCAAGTACTTTTCCATTTGAAAAATGCTACTTTATATCCTTTGTCTTCTAAGGCTGAGATGGAAACAAGATTTCTTTTCATACCAGGTATGTAGAGCACATCACTTAAGTGTAGAGTATCATTAGACTCTAGCTAAAGGAAGGTAGCCCCAGATCCCTTCACAGTGTAGTTGGCATCATCTCCAAGTACAACACGGAGATGAGAATCTTTCTCAACTACTTCTGAGAGATTTTCTTTATATCTCATCATCTGTCTAGATATACCACTATTTATGAGCCAAGTATCACTAGTGGTGGAAACCGTACCTGATAGAGCTGATATGAAGAAGAATTGTGTATGACCTTCATTCTTTTGTTTCTTGTGATGATGATCTTCCTCTACATCAGCAGTTGAAGATCCATGCTTCCTTTTGTGAGATCTTGGACAACTACTGGCATAATGACCGTATTTCTTGCACATGTAGCATTGGATCTGAGATAGATCCTTCTTTTGTTTCTTCTGATCTGGGGGAGGACTTGATATCTTATCTTGATGCTTGTGAGTGTATGGCTTCCTTCCCCTTCCCTTGTGTTTCTTGGCATGAGATACGAACGCTTGATTTTCCTCAGGTTGAGTGCCATGAAGTCTTTGGCGTGCTGCGATTCTTGTTTCTTCTTGAGTGCATTCTGCCCATAGTTTATCAAATTTGGGCGACTTGGTCCGACCACTTATAGTTTGGATAAAATACTCCCAAGATGGTGGAAGACCATTTAAGGTGGTCATAACGGGATCCTTTTCTTCAAGATTGTCTCCACTAGACTTTAGCTTATCCCGGAGCTCGGTTATCCTCATGGAGTATGAGGCAATATTCTCAGACTTCATCATCTTCATGTTCGACAATTGATTCCTCAATGTGCGAGTCACATTGATGCTACTATGTTTAAATAACTTCTTTAGAGTTTTGAACATCTTCCTCACCGTTGTCTTTTCTGAGATCTGAGGAACCAAGTGATCTCTAACTGAGTCCACTAAAATCCTTCTTGCTTTGGCATCATCCTTTCTCCAATGAGGTTTGTCTTCTTCACCTTCTAGTTCTAGGACTTTTGCCTTTACAAACTATAATAGGTCATTTTCTTCTAGTAGAAGAAGAACCCTAGACTTCCAAGGGATGAAATTGGAAGCCCCTTCCAAACGATCTTCAACCTTCATGTCGATCATCTTGACTACAGATCTAGATTGGAGACCCTAGTAGAGGCTAAGTCAGAAATGAAAGTTGGAGTTTTGGAAAACTGACTCCACAGATAAATGCGCCCTAAAGAGGCGAGTTGAGTAGAGGTAGATTCGAGCCAAAACTGTGGAGAAAGTAGGTCAAAACTGGAAACCCTAATTTTTGTTGAAGCTGCAGAATTAGGTCAAAGTTGAAAATTCTCAGAATTGAATTATGTCTTCACCAAAAGATGTGCCCTCCTTAGAGAGAAATTCCCAAGGCTCTTTTTCTGCCAAAAGCTTGAGTTAAGACCTTAAAAAATGAAACCCTAGTTTCGACAGGTTTTCAACAAAGTTCTGGCAATGGCTTCTTCTAGCACTGCCCTGATACCATGTTAGATTTTATTTTAGATTATAGCAGTATATCTTAATTGCATTTATCAATAGGATCACAAGAAGATAGGCAAAGCACAGAAAAATAACACGAGTATTTTTCACCTGGGAACCCAAATGGGAGAAAACCCAATAACCTTTGTCTAGAAATAATAATTCTAAGATCTGAGTAGAATGAAGAAAGAAAGAGAAAAATATGGAAATGCTTTCCAAATATAGAAACCCTCAAAAATAGTCTTCTTCTGCAGTGTATGTGAACTTCTCTCTCCCAAAAAACTACACACTTCAGTTGTGTTGTTGTGTTGCTGCTTTGTGTAAAAATGAGGAGGGGCACCTCCTATTTATACTGTTTTCCCACTAAAAATTTAACTAGGGCCGACCTCACTTGGGGGAGCAATATTATTTTATTTTATTTCTTTTATTGTTGGCTTTTCACCCCAAGGTTTACATTGTTCTTTCTAGGGTTTGTATGAATGATTACAACAAGTTCAACTCCCAAAGGAGCACAATAAGAATAGCTTCTGAAGTTGCACAAACTCCAACAAGACGGATGTCAAGACAGCCTTTCTCAATGACATTGTTGATACATTACTTCTTGGGATTAGAAGTATGGTAAAGACAGAAGAAGATTTTCCTAGGGCAAGGAAATTACACCATGGATATACTGAAGAAATTCAAAATGTTGGACTTGCAGTCCATAGCTACTCCGATGTATGCAAATTTGAAGACGCTGAGAGATTCTACTTTAGATTCAAATTTGATTGATCCCACTATGTATTGCCAATTGATTGGGTCGTTGACATATCTGACAAACACTAAACAATGTATTTGTTTGTTGTGAATGCCCTCAATCAGTTCATGTGTGAACCAGGGCAGATTGGCTGGACTACCACAAAACATGTGCTCAGATACTTACGTGGCACTGTGGGATATGGTCTACGATATGATTCAGAATGTGAATTGAAATTGCAAGGGTTTACAAACTCAGATTGGGTTGGATGCACTACGAATAAGAAGAGCACTTCAGGATGTTGTTTCAGTTTGGGTTTTGCAGTAATTTCCTGGTGCAGTAGGAAGCAGAACTCAGTAGCTCTTAGTACTACAAAGGACAAGTATATGGCTGCTAGTTCAGCAACCCGAAAAGCAGTTCTTAGTAAACTTCTTGCAAGATTGTTTGGCCAGATTCCAGAGCCTACCGTGATTCACCATGATAACCAGAGTTGTGTGCAGATGTCAATGAATCCTGTATTTCACGACAAGTCGAAGCACATAGAGATTCGATACACGATATGGTGCAGAAAGGTGCGGTTGAGCTCCTGTATCTTTCGACAGACGACCAAACATCAGATGTTCACACCAAGCCTCTTCCCAAGATGAAGCTTGAATACTTCGCAAAAGACTTGGAGTAGAAGAGAAGGTATCCCTCCTTGAGAGGGAGAGGTGACTGAGAGACATTTACCATACTTTTTCCCAAGTACTTCTGTTTATCTAGATTCTCAGCCAGGTATGGGAGAAATCCCATTGGTAGATGAGACGGGAAGGTAGTAGATGGTCGAGTTCACATAGGTGCCTCTGCTCGTCCAGGTGCTCAACCAGATATGGGAGAAATCCCATCGACAGATGAGTCGAACAGGTAGCAGATGGCCATGTGATTGCACAGACACCTCTACTTGTTCAGGTTCTCATCCAAGTATAGGAGTAACCCATCGGCAAATGAGACGAACATGAAGTAGATGGTCGTGCACATTTACTCATTTAAGTTCTCAGTCAGGTATGGGAGGAACCCGTCGACAGATGAGACGAATGGGAAGTAGATGAACGTGCACATTTACTCATTCAGGTTCTCAGCCAGGTATGGGAGTACCCCATCGGTAGATGAGACGAACAGGTAGTAGATGGTCGTACACATTTGCTCATCCAGGATCTCTATCCAAGCATGGAAGTATTCCATCGACAGTAGAGACGAATAGGCAGCAGAATATTTCTCTCAGACATCCGAATAGAACGAATTCATAAAGACAACCTTCAATACATTTAGAGATGATAGAGACAGTATAGATGTATAGATAAAACCCAGATGATCGTGATGCTGATGAACACCAAAGAACACCTTCCTTGTTGAGAGAGAGTGTTGGAGTTTGTGAAACTTCAAAAGCTATTCTTATTGTTCTTGTACTGTACCTCCTATAGGAGATGAGCTTATTGTAATCAATCATGCAAACCCTAGAAGAACAATGTAGACCTTGGGGAGAAAAGCAACCAAAGGAAAAGATAAAATAAATTCTAAAATATAAATTATATAGCTCCCCCAAGAGAAGTCGACCCCAATTAAATTATTACTGGAAAATCTGTATAAAGAGGAGGCGCCCCTCCTCATTATTCTACATAGCAGGACACAACATCACAAATAAAAGTTCGCAGTTTTTTGGGAGAGAAACGTTTGCCTATACTGAAGGAGAAGATTGTTTTCATGGTTTCTATATTTGGAAAGCATTTCCATATTTTCTCTTTCTTCTTCATTGTATACTGGTCTCAAAATTATCATCTTTAGACAAAGGTTGTTGAGTTTTCTCCCATTCGGGTTTCCCAAGATAAAAATACTCGTGTTATTGACGTGTTATTGTTCTATGCTTTGTCTATCTTATATAGTGATCCTATTGATAAATACAATTAAGATATACTGCTATAATCTTATGAAAATATAATAGTGACAGTTGACAAGAAGCTCATTGCAAAAACAAAGAAGAAGCTTGTCGCGGAGTTTGAGATGAAAGACCTAGGTATGATGCACTATTTCTTAGGTCTTGATGTGTGGCAGAATCCAGATGAGATTTTTCCTTAGTCAAGTGAAATATACAGTAGAGATCCTAAAGAAATTCGGGACAATGGATTGCAGGGCCATGGCCACACCGATGGCATCGAACTTGAAGTTGTTGTGTGATACTACTTCAGATACAGTTGATGCCACAATTTATAGGCATATGATTGGTTAGTTGATATACTTGATGAACACGAGGCCGGATATATGCTTTGCTATGAACACATTGTGTCAATACATGGTAGATTCAAGACGTGTTCACCTGATTGCTAAAAAGCATGTGTTGAGGTACCTGGAGGGGATGATTAAGTATGGTCTCATATATGGGACAAATCAGAGGATTAGTCGGCAGGGCTATGTTGACTTAGATTGGGTTGGTAGTGCTATGGATAGGAAGAGCACTTTAAGGTGTTTCTTCAGTTTGGGGTCTGACATGATTTCCTAGTTAAGCAAAAAACAAACGAATGTAGCACTAAGCACATCCAATCCTGGAGCTATATCTTTGATAACATGACTGTACATTGACTGTTTTTGAGCTTATCAAGATTGGTTGTAAAGGGAGAAGATTGTTTGTAAGAGCTGCTCATGGTGAATGCTTGAAGAGTGATGACTGAGACTGTGGGTTGAAAAGTCAGTGGACAATATTGTCAAAGCAAAGATGAACTTGTGTAAGAATGTCAGAATGATTTGATTGCAGTATTAAATGTCCAAGAACCCAAGGTTTGATGTTCTCTTGACTTCTTGCTGCAGACCCTAACAGCTTGTCATCAAATTATTGATTGAATGTGTGAAGTTTTAAATTTGAATTGGCACATGCTTTATGTATTCATCTACACAAAGATTGATTGCAAAACACAGATCTATCTTGGTATTCATTCAGGCAGAAATTGATGACAAGAAGATCAGCTGAGTGATGTGACTGTAGATGTGGTCACAGTAGCAAGCCCTAATTCTCAGGAGTATAGGGTTTGAGGGAAGATTGTGTGTATAATATATTCTTTGTTTAAAGAACAATATGACTTGGCTTTGTTATATTGATGATGATATGAGGATGATGATACACTAGTCTAATGTACATATAGTGAAGTATAAACAATGATGAATACATCAGTGAATATTCAGTGAAGTGTATTGATGAGCATGATGGTGCCTTGATACCTTTTGCTTGTTACCTTATGATGATCTATACACAATATGGATATCATGATATGATACACTATATGATGACGAAGTTGCATACAATGAAATGATGATGCATTTCAACAATCTCTTTACAGTCTGTGTAAAGTCTACTATAGTATGCACAGTTTAGGGAGATGATTGCTCTAATTTGTGCTGATTAGCTGAGGACATATGTAGGAGTGGATTGAGGCTACTCAGGTTCGAAAGTTGCAGGCCTAAAATAATCCGAAATGTTGCAGACTGAGACGACTCAGAATTGTCCAAAACACAAAAATGGAGGTCAACATATAGCTCAGTTTTACACAGTGAATGCATGAAGGGTTTATGATGGTTTGGCTAATTTCTTTAAGGCAGCCATTTGAAGTTTGATCAAGACATTGTCTTGACAATATAATGATGATATTCTATACACTACTAGATGATGATAATGGTGAAAACCATATGATGATGCAAACCCTATGATGATGTTCAGAACTTTATGTTTGATGACTTGACAAGCAGTGTTGAAGAGTAGAATTTGTAGTATTGCAGCAGTGCAAATGATCAGCAGTGTTGACCAGCAGTATAACAGATTGAAGAGATAAGTAATGTTATTGTGATTGATGAGTTGATTGTAAAGGCAAGCTTGTCTTGCTTTTGATGTTATGATACCTCAAACCCTTCTTAGCAGGGTCTAAGAAAACCAGGCAGGGTCTTGGATGTAGAGTAGGTGCTCTATATATCAGTAGGTGCTGATTTCACCTAACGGTTGTAGCCGGACCTAAACTAATACAAAAAGTTTACTAAATTATATGGTGTTGTGTTCTTTTGTGTTATGGTTCTTGATGATTCAAATGCTTATGTGAATGATGAAGTGAAAGATGTTTATGTAATGATTATGCAGTGATGAATTGGTAGTCAACAATGACAAGTTAAGAAAAGTTATAAAATTGGCTTTACACTGATTCACCCCCCCCTCTCAATGTCTAACAAGGGTCGTACTGCATTAATTGCAGTCTGGTCACGATTCTCAAGGTAGCAAAAAAATCCAGAAAGTACAGTCCGCACATGTGGCAGATCCGTACAGTCCGTACAGACACATTTGAAGTTACAGCAAACCATACAGCATTATTGGCATAGAAATCGAGGTAATTTGTTGTTGAAGTGATTTTGGGTATTTTGCCTATGAGGGTTGGAAGAAAATTTTTTCTTTATTGGGAAAATTTCTGAAATTCTCCTTTTAATGATAATTTCTTCTTTCTAGGGTTTTTCTCGGTCTTTGACCAGAAATTTCTGTGTAATCATGTGTGAATGATTTGCTTCAGTCTTGGAAAGTTCTTGTGTTCGTGGTTTGTATTTCAAATTTAAGATGTAAATTTTTAATCATAAACCTTAGTTTCTGAAGTGTTTAACATAATGTGTAAAAGAAAGAGTTTCATATTAAGTCATTGAATTTCTTCAGACTCCATTGCCCATCTACTACAAAGAACTCGGCCTACCAGGTACTATCACTCTTCTTCCACCCCTACACTCCTTTACTCAAAGCTTTTTCCTTCACCACTGTGATTAGTTAGATAGCTGTGATTTTCCTTTGGATTCTGTTTGTAAATCAGATCTTAGAAAACCAATGAATTTTGCATTTCATTTTTAAAATCTGAGTTGTGTCACTGTGTCTAAATCTTTCTAGTTGCATGGTGAACAAGTTTGGTTTGTTGTTCTAATTTTACCCATTTCGCATATAATTTACAGCAAACAAATTTCATGTGTGGACAACATTCAGAAGTTAGAAATGAGTAATTTGATTACATGACTTACTTTGTTTACAAAATGACTTATACATACCATTGCTGGCTGATTTCTCACCCAGCCACACACACATATTTAAAAAAAGCCACTAGCATCAACCTGATTTACACTTGCCTAGGAAATTTCATTAATTATTGTTTAAGTAAATGTTTGTTAATTGGTCATTACATTCTTCATCTATAACCTAACTGTTTAACTTGAAAGGAAACTATAACTTTATACCAGCAAGCAATGTTACACTTAGTTGATACTAAATCTTCATGATATGGACACAAATTATTCACAGTAGCCCCATCACTAATACCACAATAGCATCCTTAAAAGTTAAGAGCCATTGTGAAATTGAATCTAAGCTAGGGCTTCATTTGCTTTGTCAACCTTAGTACCCTAGCCACCTTTACCCATAGTGTGCCACATTTAAACCTTTGTAATTATCTCAAGCATACTAACTTCCTGTAAATTGATCAAGCTAGTACATGAGAAAGTTGGACAACCTCTGGCAAGTATCCGGGAAAGCTTGGCTGGGGGCACCTACCGTGTTTAATCTGGGTCAGTTTAGGTGGACTTAGGAGACCTAAAGATAGAGGAGTCTAACTGACACTTAGGGGTAGATTCTAGAGGTTTTTCCAATTTTATGTGCCAATGTAATTATCTGATGTTGTTGTAGGATTATTATTTTTAAAAAGACATTAATGAAAATGATTTTTTACATATTTATTAATACTTTTCATGGTTTGTCAATGTTTCTGATGTCCCAATGTAAGGACCCTCTGATTTTTTGCGATGCTGATTTTTTCATCAATGGTTGAATGATCCTCTTCTCAACTGCCCTTTAAAAGTCACTTCTGATTCTCCTCCACTAAGCTGAAATTGCTTTAAGTTGCCCAAGTGCCTCCTATTGCTAAATTGTAAGTTGCATGGCTTTGGGAGACTCAGAGTAAAGGGGATTTACATCTGAGGTAAAATAATCTAGCAAAATTATAATCCTTGTAGAAGAAAAATACAATGTGAGGAAGCGTTAAGTATTGATCTTGTGCTGGGGATGATCAGGGCTCTAATGCAACTCCATGCTTATTAGCCACCCAAGTTCTTACCATGGAATCAAAATTCAAGAGCATGATCATGGAACCCCAAAATATGTAACCAAAACGAGTCTTTGCATCAGACAAGGATGAAATGCCAGAATAGTAGATTAGAAAGCTTCACCAGCATAATTGGAAGAAATAGTTTTGAATAGGACTGTACAGAATGCATTGGAAAGACAAAAAATGAACATTTTAAAACAAGGAGCTCCCTGAATGAAGATGTTATTGAGATGCAATATTTTCACATTCTACATATATCCAGCGTCGTGTGAAATTGGCATTCAATTATTTTTAATCAGCATTACATAAGCAAAATGTGTAGATAATCCATAATGGAGAAAAGATATTGCCTTCACTACCCAGATATATGACAAAAACTCAAATGATATATTGACACTAGATAAAAAAGCCACCTAACCATAAGACTCTTGTTGCCAGGCATAATTGAAGTCATCCATTTTGGAGAAAAGATATTGCCTTCACTATCCAGATACATGCCAAAAACTAAAAAATTATATATTGACTAGATAAAAAGCCATCTCACCATAATAATCTTGTTGCCATGCATAACTGACCTCCATTAAACCAAAAATTAGGACCTGGTGATAATTCTTTAAAACCATGAATTCCAACAAATGAAGCAATGTTCCAGCTGATACTGAACAGTGAAGGCTAATCCCATAGCATACATACAACAAAAATATTTCATCAGCGTACATGTACTTAGTTGTGGACACTACCATCCTACTTTGCGTTCGCACAATCTTTGATCAGTAAAAGCTCCCCTAAAAATTTGTGAGGTACCTGCTCAAGCTCCCTTCCTTCTTGCCATGCTTGACCTACAAGCACATTTGGCCCAGCAGAGCGTATGTAAACTACAAGTTGGTCATTAAAAGGCCATGGATGCTTGGCTGCATAATAAGACAGAAAACATAGCAAAACTGTTATTCAGAATTCTAACACAATTGAAGGAAAAAGATGTGTAATCATATGCAAAAGATATTCCAGAACGTTAAAGTTTTAAACAGAACGATACAATGCTATGTGAGTTCCTTTGCTTCAGAACAATACCCTAAACAAGCAACACCATATCTACAAAGACTAGATACTAACTATAATATAACAGCAAAATTACCATAAATGATAATATAGATTATGTACCTGCTGGATTAATTAAGAGATTCAAGACGTCTAAATACCAAAAGGTAATTCAAGCTAAGAAAGTGATAAACAGAAAGTGCAAATGGACAATCCGCCGAATATTTTGGATACCTCTCAATCTCAAATCAAAAAGCGTGTTGAATAATGAAGAAAATGCAAAAGTGGGAGGACTCAAACAACAAAAGAAAGAGGCAGATGAATTAAAAGGCAGTAAAATCAAATATTCATTCAAGCAATTGGTTCAGAAACAACAAATCCCACCTTTTGTTAAAAGTTGATGCATCAAACCAGATCAAGACATGCCTATAGTGTCATTGACAGATCTATTGTTTAAAAATAATGCAATCACTTATTTTCTTTTGAAACATGCTTCTTACTATTACATTGAAAAACATGAGATTTCCTTCAAATGTTTCATCAGGGAGACATTATCATGAATCTTGTAGTTGCCCCGTAAGGTGATCTTGTCCAGAACTCAGAGGGGAAAGGGCAACAAAGTCGTGACCTATGGTATCCAAAACCTCTAAAAGAACTTAGATGTCACACCCGTCAAGGATATTGGCACTTTAGACTCAGTGAAGATACTAAGCCTAGGGGGCGTCCCTAAGACCAGATGACCCTAAAAATGAGGAAAACAAGTAGATAACCCAAGGTATCTTGATTAGATCTCTGAGTGTTGTATTTAATTAGAGTTTTGGATGGTTACTAAGAAGAAAAAAGTGTCTATGTGAAAAGCCCCAATTTACCAGAGGGTTTAAAGCATGACAATCAAATCTAAGGGTAAAGGGTGAAATTAAATAAAATTAGACACTCAGATTGATTGCTAGAGGTAGAGAAGACAATTAAAGGTGAAACTAGCAATACCCAGTTTGCGGTTTTATTAGGGTTTTATTAGGGTGAAACTACAAATCTAAAGGATGAGGGTTTTAAGACTAGGGTTTTAATTTTATTAAGACCAGGTGGATTGAAATAATGGATATAGAGGACCGTACCTTATGAAAATGTAGCTGGAAATTGTAGATAAATGCCAAAAAGGTGAGGATTACTCTCACAGAGATCAAATGAAAGTTTTTCCGAAGATCTAGCTCGTTCCCAAAATCCCAAGTGGATAGGTGTGCCCCTCTTCCTGTACCCTCTAGCTCACACTCGAACAACCCTGAAAGTAACTTCCTCAACCACATACCCTCATAAGTAGCCATGTTGGTTGCCATGTACTCAGCCTCTACCGAGCACAATACAACTGACTTCTGCTTCTTGCTGAACCAAGACACAACCCCTGATCCAATGTTGAAACAACAACCTGAAGTACTCTTCCTGTCCTCTACACATCCTTCCCAGTAAGCATATGTGAAGCCTGCTAACTGTACACTCCCCCTACGCTCATAAACCAATCCATACTCCATTGTACCTCTGTTGTAGCGAAGTATGTACTTCACAGTCATCCAATGCACTCTCCGAGGGTCCACCATGAATTGACTCAAAGAGTTGACTACAAAGTTGATGTATGGTCGAGTCTTGACCAGATACATAAACGATCCGATAAGTTGATGATACAAGGTAGGATCAAATCCGTTTGACCCTGATGCATCAATCTTCCTCCAGTTGGAAACTAGAGGTATGGTCGTAGGCTTGTAGTCCTCCATCCTGAATCTCTTCAAGATATCTACTGCATACCTCCCTCGTCCAATGAAGAAGCATCCATCTCTCTACCAAACCTCCAAGCCCATTAAGTAATGCATCAACCCAAGGTCTTTCATCTCAAACTCCACTGCAAGGTTGGACTTGCAGTCACCAATTAGCCTCTCATCTCCTGTAAGAAAGAGATCATCCACATATAGGACCAGTATGAGAGGTACCTCACTTGTTAAGAAGTATAGGTTGTGGTCAACCTCACTCCGCAGAAATCCCATCACCTGTAGATAGTTGTTTATCCTCGAGTATCATGCTCGAGGTGTCTGCTTGAGCCCATAAAGAGCTCGATGCAGTCTGCATACATGCGTCTCCCTATTCTCCACATCAAACCCCTCTGGTTGCTCAATATATACCTCCTTCTCTATCAGTTCATCTGATGGACTCGGCAACCAATCTCAACTGCTAGTGAGATAATGGTATGAATGGAAGAATACCTGGCTACAGGGGAGAAGGTCTCTTCATAGTCAATACCCTCCTTCTGTGAAAACCCCTTAGCCACGAAGCGTGCCTTGTACTTCACCACGCTTTCGTCCGCTACATGCTTCACCTTGTAGATCCACCTGGATCCCACCACCTTCTTGGCTTCAGGTCTCGCCCCAACCTCTCATACCTAGTTCTTCAGAATTGAGTCATACTCCTCAACCATGGCCTCCTGCCACACGTCATGTTGTGCAACCTCCTCCAAACTAGAAGGTTCAGAGTTAATCATTGTCATCAGTGCCATATAACTAAGTCTCTCTGGTGGTACGCTATGTCTTGTTTTTGGGGTAGCGGGGTCCATCAAAAGTATGCCAAGTGGGTACTCATTGGATGCGGAATTTAATTCTGCATCCAACGAGCTCTCCTGATCGAAATTTGAGTAAAAACAAAGGGAGATATGTCAAAAATACAAACAAAAAAGTAGTTTTTTTTATGATACCTATCCCCAAATTTATATTAAAAAAGTGTTTAAGACCTATACGGTATTTCAAATTTAAAGCAATTTCATTGGCTAACACATGATGACATGGAATTTGAATAAAAGTTAAAAGGCCCATTTTGAGTTGAAATTTCCTCTAATGCTTCTTCCAAGCTACTAACTCTACCAGATCTATGGGCTTAGCTTTCATGGAGTTAATGTGCTCCTCTGCATCACTGACATCCAGGATCCTTGTGATCCTTTCTTTCCATGGAAAAAAGTTCTAAAAACCCTGGAATTTATCCTCAACTCTCAATTGTACAGCAATACTGAAGTGTACCTATCAAACCCTAGATCTGTAATCTAGGTATGTGTCTTCAATAGATCTGCCCCTAATCTCTCAACTGTTGCTGTAAATCTCTCAACTTTAACTCACCAAAGCTCTAATACCATGTTAACTTTCCTTTAATATTCAAACTAGGGCTAAATAATGTATTCAAGATTTCTACTAATGACCACACATGAATATATTTTACAAGTATGCAGCGAAACATAAAGTACTGAGAAATAATTCACAACATCACATCACAATATAGACACTATTATTTTGGGTATGGAAACCCCTGGAAAAACCCAAGATGGGAAAACCTGTGCAGCAATCAGATATGTATTTTATTATAAAGAAAATATGGAACTTTTACAATGAACTGCTAAACACAATACGACTTCTTGTGTAGCTGCTTCCTATGCAGTCCTCTTCCTGCTTGGAAGCTCGGTCACCCTGTCGGTTAGCTCATCTGTCTCTCTAAAAAACCCTTCATCTAACTTTCTCTCTCTATCTGTATCTTGTCTCTGTCGAAATACAAGTGCGTGTGTCCTCCCCACCAATTGACCTTCCTTTTATAACTTTATGCAAAGCGAAAACCCTAATTTCACTTTCACTTTATAAAAAGTGTTTTCATAAAGTCAATTAATAATTAGATCACTTTAATTTATTTTCCAAAGTAAACTTAGGTAAAGTAAATTAAATACAATTAGTTTCCCGATTTAAGTCTTTTGCGTGCAAGGACACATGCATCCAAGAAGACCTTCCTTGTTGCTTCTATTTTAACATTTCCTTGACCACACAAGCCAAATCGATTTCTTTAGTGATTTCCTAGTTCATTTTTTAGCGGTACATCCTCTGAAAATAATAATAATCATCATAACTTCATTCAGGCTGAAAACTAGGGGAAATTGACTGCACAAAAGTGTCTAAAGACATAGTAGAATGGTATAAGTGACTACTCATACCCCCTGGAGCACTGTGGCGCCCTAGGAGAACCGAAATAACTGCCATCTGTAAATAAAAATATGATATGGCCAATAATAAAGTGATAATAACCATTGATCATGCAATATGAGGTCGAATTCAATAAACTAAAACTGCAGTATTGGTCCTGGGCATGTCTGGAACAAATATAAGCACTGTCAATTTTTTAGCCACTGCCTTGGGAACCGTGTTTGACCTGGTCAAAATACCCAAACTAAAAGTGAGATACTAAACTGAGTTGAACCTGCATGCATCCAAGGTAAGAACTGCTCCAAGATGTATATTAAAACCCAACTTAAATTATGTCATTCAGAATCATGGTGACAATAATAAATAATAAAAACAATCAATAAGATATACTTGTCTCTTTGAGTAATCATTGAATCCTCTGGAAGTCTCTTGTATATGCCATGGTTACAAAGTTTAAATAATTTGCTAGTGTTGGGTGAAGGTGGAGAACATGGCTAAGGTAAAAGGGAAATGACTTATAGTTGATTTTGACCATATGATCTCTCTGACTGATGACAAGTACACACAACCAAAATGACATATACACGCCAAATAAACAATAGGGAATGGTGGTGTCTCACAAGTGGATGGGCTGATCTGAAAAAAGTCCATTCAACTTTAACATGTCTACAACTCACATCCAAGCTAACAATCAAGCTCCGTGAGCATCTTTTCTAGGACCCTTGTGTTGAGTACACAAGAAACTGTAGTGAAGAGATCCTAAGAGACACTTAGAATTAGTTGCCCTTTACTCCATCTCACATCAAAACACGTAGGCTCCTTGAGGAATTAATCATTACATTTCAATAAGATCGCCAGCAGTCTTTAGATTTAGCATTTATTTATCTACTGCTTTATTTGGGCCTTTCACAATTTCATTTCATGGCCCTTTTTGAGTTGTGTCTAAAGACATAGTTTGCAACATTATTTGAGGGATTGCATTTCTCAGTATATAGCATATAACACATAATGCATGTAATGATGGTATACATATTGCTTTAAGTTTTAGCTAACACTCTTCGAGAAACTAGGGGGCAATATTCAATATCCACAGTCAGGGCCAAACATTGGTGGCAACCGACCAGAGAGGTCAACGCTTCAAAACTATTATATAAAAAAATATATAAATCAACATTAATTATTAATATTAATAATTAGTAATTAGTAAAATTAGAAATAAACAAATAAATAATTATGAAAAGTCAAAAGACATGACTTATACTAAAAAGGTGCAAAATAACTTATAAAACCCGCAGCAATGTAATTGTAAAACATCTATTATTTTATCAATCAAATATTTATCAATTTTATTCCACTCATGGATTTCTTGGCGTATTTATGCTGATTATTACTTTAAAAAACAATTTTATTGTTTCAGTGGTATCAAAGCGCCTTCTTGTGCTAGATTCCGTCCTTTGGCCATCTTTTGGCTTTTAGCCATTATTCCAGGGCTTCCCTAAAATTGGTCTTTGACCATAAAGCCCCACGCTGCACTCACCATACCTCCCACATCTGCAAATCCACTCTACCCCTCTTTTGCTCCTTCCTCCTCCTGCCATCCTCGTCGTGTTCCAAACTCTGGGTCCCACACTTTCCTCCCTCGACATCTTCCACCTACCCAACCGCATCCTCTCCCCGCGTCTCTTCCACTTTCTTGCTCGCTCGCTTTGTTCCTGTTGTTTCCGCCTAATTCACACCTCGGGTAACGTGGCAGAAATATTCAAGCCACTAGGTGCGACCTTGGGGACAAGCTCGAGTCAAGTGTTGTAACCTAATACTCAGCTCCTCCGTCTAGGCCGACTCCTAGCAAAGCCAAGGAGGGTGGACTCTAATGAAAATAAATCTAAGGTTGTTTCTAACTATGAAAGTTGGAAACATAGATTTTCTAAGAGTTTTAATATATGGAATGAAATTAGAGATTACCAATTACTACAAATAAGATTTACTTTAGCAACCCTTAGTGAAAAATAGATACACAATCTTCAAGACACATTTGTGGAATTAACTTATACAAAAAATAATAGTATAGATCAGTGCCATCATGGAAAAAGTGCTTTGCAAATTGTGGGTTGCTAGTGTAGTCTCAGTGAAAGTATTGCAATGTCTCGGTTGGTAAATTTTAGATTATTAGATGAATTGATTGAGGAGTGGGCAAATTCTTGGTTGGTTTTATTAATGTGGTAATTGAAATTTTTTGAAAGTTTCTCCAACCCGGTTTCAAGCCTTTTGGCTTCTCTGCATGGTTTAATGCCCAACCCTTCAATGCATAAATTTTTAACAAAAATTTAACTTGGCTGAAACAAATGAGGATCTTTTTCTCAATTTTAAACAATTCAGAAATTTTCTTTTCGACTAGAAATTTAAAACTCGAAAAATTTCAGACAGTCAAACACATGAAATTTAACACTTATTTTTTACCAATGGTCCAAGATAAAACCCCTAAGGGAAAACCTGTTTTCTAAGTGAGATGTTATTAATTTTCAGACAAATTTACAAACCCAGAACAGTAGTACTTATCTCATTCCTTCCTCGAAAGTCGTGCCAAAAACTCTCTGACAAAACTGTATAGACTACTCGTTAACTTCACCTCAAAATCTATGCACACGTGTGAAACAATACGGACTAGTACGGCCTGACAGTGTACTGTCTGCTGCAATTAATGACCTCGAAATCTGTGCCCCATACAGTCAACAATTAATGTTGTACGGATTCTGACAGCAGCATTAAATGGTACATATTCTTCTCGAAAAATGTGCCAAACGTACAGTCTGGTACAATACGGCCTCCCTCAATTTATGTGCCAATTAATGCTTCAGCCTTCCTTGATTTTTGTGCTAGCTTTGCTTGGAAACCCAAAATTTATTGGCAAATGTGCCCACTTCAAATTCTGGAATTTTCTCTCTCCTGGTTCAAATTCTCTTCAAACCCTCACTCTCTCAGTTTTTCTTCCTCTCTCCAAAAATCTCTTTTGGAATGATCACAATGAATGAACATTTGCCTTGCCCTAGCCTTTTTTGTTCTTGGTAACTTCCCTGTCAATCTAACGACCAAGATTATATCAAATGAAGGGTTCACATAAAATGCTCCATTAAATAATAATTAAATGACATTTAGTGCACTCATGTCATTTAATAAAGTTGAGCAACCCCTTTTTCTATTTAATCACTCACTTAACTTTTTAAATGTGAACTTAGGAAAATACCAACACTTAACTTTTTAATAAAGTAACTTTAAAATTATAAAGTGCTTCTCACTTCATTAAATGCACAAAATGACTAAGGAGTCACATTTAAGTGTCTTTGTCCACCCTGAGGCAAATCTAGGTGGAAAAACACTTCCGAGGTAACTTTTCAACACTCCCTCTTATCGAGGAAAGTGTTTTTCACCACTCCCAACTTATCTCTGAAGTAGACATGCTTCCCTCTACCCAAAGCTGTCGTGAGAATGTCAGCCACCTGCTCATCTGTCGGAACATACTGCAACCGAATAGCCCCTCTCTCAACATAGTCCTTGATGAAGTGATATCTAATCTCAATATGCTTCGACTTGTCATGAAATACCGGATTCTCAGAGAGCTTGATGCAACTCCGATTATCACACTGTATAACTGTAGGACTCAGCTCCATATCAAACAAATCCACCATCAACTTGCGAAGCCACAAGGCCTCACAACTGGCCTGATTGGCTACCATATACTCAACCTCAGCAAAACTCAATGCCACGGACGTTTGCTTCCTGCTGAACCACGACACAACTATCAAACCCAAGCTGAAGCAACAACCGGAAGTGCTCTTCTGGTTCGAAACACTACCTACCCAATCTGAATCTGTATAGCCAACCAATCCCACTCCACCAGATCTCCTATAATCCAATCCATAATCAATTGTACCTGCAAGATATCTCAAGATGTGTTTTGCAGCAGTCCAATGCACTCTCTTGGGCTCCATCATGAACTGACTGAGATTGTTCACTGCAAAACTCATATCTGGTCTACTGTTGACCAAATACATCAATGAACCAATCAACTGACGATATAAGGTAGGGTCCACCAACTCTCCCTCTGAAGCATGAAGCTTCACCCAGTTGGTGATCATGGGTGTCGACATAGGTTTGCAATCAGTCATCTGAAATCTCTTCAGAACATCTGCAGCATATTTTTCTTGCCCCAGGAAAACATGTCCATCCTCCTGCCAAACCTCCATCCCCAAATAATAATGCATCGGTCCAAGGTCTGTCATCTCGAACTCTGAAGCAAGGTCCTTCTTGCACATATCAATCAGGTGCTCTCCCCTAGTAATGAACAAGTCATCAACATATAGCAGAAGAATAAGTGGAACACCACCAACCACAATGTAGTACAGGTTGGGATCTGCTTCACTCTTCTGAAACTCAATCAAAAGCAAGTATCAATTCTGGAATACCAAGCCCAAGGGGATTGCTTCAGACCATACAAGGCCTTTTTCAGCGTGCAAACATGAGAAACTCTCTCACACACCTCAAAACCCTGTGGCTGATCCAAATACACCTCCTCCTGTAGAAAACCGTTGAGAAAAGCGGTTTTCACATCCATCTGATAAATCTTCCAACCCATCTCTTCCACGACGGAGATCATTTCCCTGATCGAAGAAAATCTAGCCACTCGTGCAAATGTCTCATCATAGTCAACTCCCTCAACCTGCGAGAAACCACGTGCAACAAAACGAACTTTGAACTTCTCAATACTGCCATCTGCATCATGCTTTATCTTGTAAAGCCATTTGTGCAAGAAAACAGCCTCGATTACTGTCCCTCGATTTTTGTGCCCACTCTGCTCTTCTTCTTCCTCGAAATCTGTGCAAAATTCTTCTCGAATTTTGTGCCCAAATGCAATCTTCAGATTCTCTCTCCTGGTTCAAAAATCTCTTCAAACCCTCACTCTCTCTTTCTCTTCCTCTCTCCAAAAATCTCTTTTGGAAATGATCACAATGAATGAACTTTTGCCTTGCCCTAGTTCTTTTTGTTCATGGTAACTTCCCTGTCAATCTACTAGTCGAGATTAGATTAGATGAAGGGTTCACATTAAATTCTCCATTAAATATTAATTAAACGGCATTTAGTGTACCTCATGTCATTTAATAAAGTTAGAGCACCCCCTTTCTATTCAATCACTCACTTAACTTCATTTAAATGTGAACTTAGGAATACCATGACTTAGCCTTTTTAATAAAGTCACTTTAAAATTATAAAGTACTTCTCACTTCATTAAATGCACATGACTAGGAGTCACAAGTTTAAGTGTCCTTGTCCACCCCAAGGCAAGTCTAGGTGGACAAACACTTCTTAGGTAACTTTTCAACATTATCACATATATATTGCAGCTGGGATACCATGATTCAACATACAGATTGATCTCTTTAATTTTTCCGAGCTACACATTTAGATGGGGTTTCAACACGGATCATTGCATCCTAAGCCATTCAGAGCCTTTGTTTAGCAACAGTTTCAAATTATTTTCTTGCCAAGACTAAGATCTCCTTGTCCATTGAGTTGATTTCAGTGGTTCAATCTAGTTCATTATGGCAGAGTAGCAGATATGGTACACACTTTACAGATGGGCATATCAAATAGAGACAGGTATATGTTGGGAAAAGGTATATAGCTCCTTGGTTGGATTTTTCTCTTTGATGTATGTTAAACACCTATGTTTGTTATGTTAGGATGATCATGGTGACCTATGCTTATATTACATATATACTAATGCTTAAACTGGTGTTGAGAATGATTAAAGAGTTTAATGTTGAAGACTATTGCTTATGCCATGTAATATATACTAATGCTTAAACTGGTGTTGAGAATGATTAAAGAGTTTAATGTTGAAGACTATTGCTTATGCCATGCTTTACACAAATACTAAGCCTTAATGTTATGTCGGTTCCATGTATCATTTGTCCCCATCCATCCAGTTCACCCATAATTGATTTCCTCCCATGACCTAGGTTGATTAAGACTTGTGAGATTGAAGATCTTTTCCCCATCTTGACCATGTGCATGATAGACTCCATGCTTTTCTGTGTATCTGGCTATGAAGTATGTGGCTTCGCCAATGTGGCTAAGTTCACCGGATGGTTTTCCTTTAGTCCTCAAAACAAGTGCTCAACCCAATAGTGTTTTTAGACACTAAAGCATCGAAACGCATAAACGCTATATCTAAACGATGCAAAGTATGAATGTTATAAATTAGTCAGTGGCCAAAGGATGAGCACTCATTCCTTTTATAATGTTAGGCTCATTTTCCCCCCACAAGGGGAACAGGGTGAGGCAAACCAGTCGAGGCTATGGATGCTCACTGGTAGCGGGAATAGGCCTTAGTCCTTTACTGGACCCCAGAAGGCTTTCCAAAGCACCTGCCTTTGTAGGTTGGCTACTATCTTATGTGAAAATTAAAAGTTGTTAAAAATGTCAACGGTTAAAAGACGAGTACACATTCCTCATATAGTGTTACGCTCATTTTCCCCTATAGGGCAACAGGGTGAGACTAGCCTGCAAAGGTTATGTCTTTGTCATTTTCTGGAAGCCTAGAAGACTCTCCAGGGCACCTGCCTTTGAAGGTTGACTAGTGTTACAAAATTGTAAAAGTTGTTAAAAGGAAACTTGTTAGAGCCTGAGGGAAACAAGCCCAAGTACTTTATCCATTTGTGAGATACCTCCATCCCCTATTGCTATCTGTCATGCATATGTCATTTTGGTTGAGTGTATTTGTCGTCATTCGGAGAGATCCCATGGTTAGAACCAACTAGAGGTCATCACCATTTACTTAGCCTTGTTTTCCATCCTCACCCAACACTAGCAAATTCTTTAAACTTTGTAAGTAAGGCATATACAAGAGACTTCCAAAAGATTCAATGATTACTCAAAAAGCACAGGTATATCTTAGTGGTTATTATTATTATTATAATTGTCACCATGATTCTGAATGGCATAATTTAAGTTGGTTTTTCATATACATCTTGGAGCAGTCCTTACCTTGGATGCTTGCAGGTTCAGCTTAGTTCAACATCTCACCTTCAATTGGGGTATTTTGACCTCGTCAACACAGTTGACCAAGTCAAACAGAGTTCCCAAGGCAGTGGCTAGAAAATTGACAGTGCTTATATTTGTTCCAGACATGCCCAGGACCAATACTGCGGTTTTAGTTTATTGAATTCGACCTCATATTGCATGATCAATGGTTATTATCACTTTATTATTGGCCATATCATATTTTTATTTACAGATGGCAGTTATTTCGGTTCTCCTAGGGCGCCACAGTGCTCCAGGGGCTATGAGTAGTCACGTATACCATTCTACTATATCTCCAGGTGCTCCTATGTAGTCAAGGTTTCCCCAGTTCTCAGCCTGAAAGAAGATATGATGATTTTTATTATTTTCTGAGGATGTACCATCAAAAAATGAACTAGGAAATTACTGAGAAAATCGATTTGGCTTCTGTGGTCAAGGAAATGGCAAGGAAATTTATCCAGAAGAAGTATTATGGCTCTCCAAACACTTATACACCAGTTTCAGTCATCAGCATGTCCGAGATTTATTTTTCTTGGCTCATCTAAGGAGGACGTCCCCCAAGGGGCGCCCCTCACCTTGACTATATGATGTATTACATTGTTATACCTTATATTTTGATGTTGTAATGGAGCCTAGGGAGAATTGAGCACCTGAGGTGACCCCCTTCATGTATTATCGTGTTATATCTTATGTTATAATGTCTTTTGACTTAGACAAGGCATCATTGGAAAAAAAGTGTGCCCCCCTCGATTAGTCAACTTGATCCATGTATTGATCCAAGTAAAAGTGATCTCCATCATTGATGATGTTATAATCTCAACCGTTGGATGAAAAAGTAAGTTAGGGTTTGTGTCTCTCAAAATCTATATAAAGACAAGACCCCCCCCCCATTGTAAACCATGAGCTCTGGCATTGGAACTTTTGAATAAAGAGATTTTTCTGGGATTCAAAACCTGTATATCTGTAGATGAATGAATGTGGTGATGATTGAAATTGTTTCTCTCTTGCACAGAGTTATTCCGGAATAATTTTCTTGTATCTTCTAGATCCATTTTGATTTGCAGGCAAAGAAGGCGATTTGGAGAGGGGGCGTGTTGGTGAAGCTTCACCTTGACGTCCGGCTTCAAAATGGGTTTTGACAGGGAGTAATTATTTCTTTATGACTCTTCCCGTCTTGATTATTTGCTTCTACTTTGCAGATCCCGATTTATTTGTCATTACTTAATGGTTTTCCCTTCGTGTGGTAGGTAGAGAGGACGTTAGGGTCACCGAGCAAAGCGTTTTCATCAAGATCTTGTCCAGATTTCTCATTTGATATGAGGAAGAAATCATTGTCATCTTGTTATAGCTCAAAATGACACATCTCTGCCTGTGACTACTTTCCCATGATTCTGTCACATGTAGACACTTCCATGACGACACTTCATGAAAGTCACTGAAAGTCAATGAAAAAACACCTAACTTGGAGGACCCATATCTGGAGTTCTGTAACTCCGTTTGACCTCATCTCTGCACTGTTGGAAAGGTATTTGTGTTAGCTAAAACTTTCCAGAAGACACCAAAGTCTGAAAATCCCCAGAAGTACCCTTAAAATGAGATTTTTTGATGTGTACGCGTGTTTCCTTAAGGAAACCCACGTATGTGTGTGACTTGCTATATATAATACTCACGTACGCCTTAAATACGCAACTTTCTGCATTGCAACCCACGTATACCTCCTCGCGTACGCGACTGTTGTCTCTGCAACCCGCATACGGCTCCTGAAAATGTCAAAACAATACGTATTTTAAAATTCGGTTAGTTTGGGTAGTTATGCAACTGACTCCTTCAGTTGCAACTACTTTGTCTTCAACCCTAACTCTTCATTAAGCATATAAATAGAGGTAGGGAGGTCCATGAGAGGGGACTTGAATCTTTGCATTGTTATGCTGAAGGAATTGGGACTCTCTTTGCCCACACCTTTTCCCTAAAAGCTTTCTCCTTGTGTTGCAGAGCTTGGAGGCCGAGTTCCTTGGAGAAGAGAAGCAGCAGAACCAAATCAAGGTTTCGTGAGGTGCCGAACTTGAAGAGAAGGTATAATTGTACTTGTTTTCAAGATTAATAAATATGTGATGTCCTTCTTCTTCCCAAATAATTGTTCAATGTGTGATTGAATCTCTGTTTATGATCATATTATGATGTTAATCAGATTATTATTTCATGTTTATTTGATTATCATTGCTTTATATGTGGTCATATTGGTTTGAGGAAGGTATAATTCGTTTTGCAGGTCTCTTGGAGCGAGAGGAGCAAGAGGAGCAAGAAGAGGATTAAGGGCTGCTTGGATCAACCTTCGTTTGTTAAGGTATGAACCATTCTAATCTCTGAATCTTGTTTATATATACTTGCAGAACCATTTGCATCCACCTTTCAACCCCAGTACGTTTATGGCCACTTAAACCCTAGCCATAGGAAACTTTCCTTTACAACACATCCAGGTAGGTATCTACAGATTCCAGGTGAGTTTCTCAGCCACTTTCTCTCTATTTTATTTTTCATGCATTGCCCATCATCCATTTTACTGCAAAAAACCCATTGTAGTAAGTAGGAAAATTCACCGGAGCATATTGCATTTGGAATCTCAAAATTTGGCGATCTGGGTTTGGAGGAAAATCACCCAAAACCTCTTCTCTCCTAGGCGTCACCATCAAAGTCCATTTTCCCATCCTGAAGTGGCACTGATCACCTAGGAAAAACGCCCACCTTGTCCTATCAGCGATTTTCTGAGTGTTTTGTGTATCTGGTTATGTTTGGATTTTGCATATTGTCATACCTGCCATCCAAGCATCAAATCAAGTGTGTTATAAGCCCTAATTCTCTAACAAACCTAACCTAGGGTATTTCCCCAAATTTTACCCTTAAAACCCCCTAGGGTTTTGAGTTTGATTGTTTGAATTAACACACAAATCTTGGATCTGTTAACTAATTCCATAAGTCACTAAGTAAACCAACTTGAGTAGCATTTCAGATATCCTAAACCATTACCTACTCGGGTATTCCTTAAATTGTGTCTTCATCCTTAAATCTAGGGTTTACAGCTTTCACCTTATGTATTCTATGTCATAGTTTGATATGGTGATTTAACTTTACGTCTTTCCTTCTAGGATAGGTCTAGGTCACCCACTTTGTCACTTGGGCTTTAGTGACATAAAGCGAAGGATATCTCAACCGGCGTGACAACCTTTCCATCATTTAGGGGTTGGGGTATCCATAGGTCATGACTTTGGTTTCCTTCCCCCTCTACCATCCTAGATGGGATCAATCCAAGGTGCAACTACAAGATTCATGATAACACTTCCTTAAGCCAAAAGGATTACAACACAAGATGGAATAATATGAGTATGACGGAAAGGTCAAATACAAAGCCAAAGAAGAGGGCTAATCCTTGTAAATACCAAGAGTTGTTTTGGTTGTTGATGTGTAAACAAAACAAAAATCTCCTATCCTTATTAGCTCGTGCTAAATACCACTAGCTATATTCATCAACACACTCAACTGTATTGTAACATGAGACATGGTGAAGTACAACATCAATACAAGGCATAACCATAATGAATCCTCTGGAATTGCATGGCAACACATCGTGGCATGAGCTGGCATAATCTCTTGGCATGGAATGGTAGTCAAAGTGGCATCATAATGGCATTCTCATCACTGATATCTTTCCTGGGCAAAGAAGTCTGGAATGTTGAAGCAGGCACAGAAGTCTGGAATGTTGAAGCAGGCTGAAAGCAAAAATAAGTACTAGTATGCCCATACAATATATGGCATAACCGGTACAACCCCTTAACAACAACGTCCATTCCTATATCAGGTGCCCCTCTCCCACCAAACCAGTGTGGAATAGTCCATAAGGAACAAATAGGTCCAATCACTCTAACACGTGAATAGACACAGGAGCCATCAAAATGAAGTCCTCTTGGAACACACAAATTATGATCTAATGCACAACTAAAGAGAAGTTCAGTGCGCTCACTCAGTGCCAGTAACTCGCCATAGAGGAAACAGAGGGAATTTATGTTAAAAGCCTCCAGGAATTCTGTATCTTACAGATTCTATTCTGGGACTACATAAAATCTGGATAACCTTGGCAAAATAAAGGTATTGAACTACATCATCTATCCCTAGCATGGGACAGCCATGCTGAACCTAAACAAATTTGGAGCCAAAGCAATGTAGCATGCTTGTGCATTGCATTCACATAGATCATCTCCATTTCTTGGAACACTGTAGATTCTAGAGCCAATATAATGGTGGCTGCTGACAAGCAATCTGCTAAGGATTTATGATCCTTTCCTGCTTACAGCTCTCAGTCTCTCGCTCATAGGGATGGGCAAAACCTTTCGTAAATTGTAAAGAACAAGGTTCACATGAAGTCATGTAAGTCCTTGTTCTTTAGAATCATTTTAGAACATGAGAAACATATAAATTACTGTACTTGTCCAAAGATTCTCCTTCACAGTCTCTTTTATAACTGCAATCTGAACATCAAAAACCAATAGAAACTTCGCACTAAAAATGTAATTGATACTCAAATCAATTTCATAGAACATTTGAATAATTTAACCTCTCCTTGCATACATTGGAAGATAAAAGCAAGAAATATCACTACGCACTATGGTTGCTACTTGGTAGTTGCCAAATACATAAATTGATGACATTTTGAAAATAAGAAAAAAGGAAGCAACTAGTTGAATTGCACAAAAGTTAAGAATATCAGAAAACAATTTTTTGAATAACAAACGAGTACAGAATCTATTTATCAAATAGCCAAATCCCCTATTAAATAGGATTAAACAATGGGATCTTAATGTAAGCCCCTTCTATAGAGAAAAGGGCAATAAAAGACAACTGTTTTCAAAAGGATGCAAACAATTAAAATAAGGCAAAATAAAATTAATATTTTTACCTGGCCTGGGGAAGCTTTGAGGAAGGTCAAGAAGTTGCAGTTGCCCATCCCCAAATTCAAAGGTCAAATCACAAGGCTCTTCTGTCACAAGGACTTCATTAGTATTCCTTACAACAAAATACAATGGACTGAAACTATTTGCGATGCTCCTCATGAAGAATCCACCTGCAAATATATGTATTGAAAAGGTAAACCTATTATAGTATAGTATTTCAACAGGAATTGAAAAAACATAATAAAAAAAAAAAAATTTACATCTCCTTTCAGTACAAAAACACAAAATTTGAGTCAAAGTTTCATTTGTCCCAGCCCATAGAATTGATTTCCAGTTCAGGATACCTTATTTTCTGTCATATTTATTAACTTCCTTTCTAGGGCACTACTCCTAAGACCATGTGACCCTATCAAGGCACAAGCCCACAAGCACAATATCTTCTCCTCAACTTTTGCAAATGAGCTATACTACTATCACTCTGCTAAATGCACAATGGAGAACAAGGTGAAAACCCAAAGGATTTCTGTAATTTTTTTTCCAAGGAAAAACGCACAGGGAAACCCAAAGGGTGCTTCCCCACATCCATGGATGGTATCCCTACTAAACCCATCAGCATAGACTAGTGCACCTTATCCAAGGGAATTCAAACCGGACACTTGTTCGCATGGAACTAGCCAAATGCCCAACAATATTGGCAACAACCAGTTAAGCTATATCTTTGAGCTAAGGATTTCTGTAATTTGTGGAAGCAACATAACCACTATTGAGGGACTATCGTGTTGGATGAGATTTTTTGCAACTTCATCATTCATAAATGCAGGTATCTAACACTAACTAAATTAGATACAATAGACATGAAGAATTGATCGATAAATAAGGACTACTGCACTGCACTTATGACGACTACATTACAGATTTAGACCTTGGTTATAATCACTCTACATAATGTTACCTCCCGACATGTAGGAGTGACTTGATGATCATTACCTATGTGATCTTTCATCACATCCAACTGCTTCACAGATGAGTTCTATGGTTCACCATGGATATTTGCCAAAGACACTTCCAACTTGCCAGATCACCACTCTTGTGCTAGAAATCAGTGGGGCCTTGTTCAGTTGATGCCAGTGTTATGACACATGCCATATATTGGCCATACCATGGTGTGATCACAATTCGCTTAGATAAGTGTGTCACCTTATGAGTCAGGTGCATCTCTAAGGGTTTAATAGGTGTAACATGTATTTTATGTCATTTCACACTTTGAGGTAGCCATTTTTCATGCCATGTCATTTCACTAGCTATTTCATTCATTTTCATCGTGTCTCCTTTTTCGTAATTGACTTATCATCTGTTATGTTCTAAGGTCTCTATAGTATTCCCATCTATGAGTGTGCCTAAATCAAACTAAAAGAGTTGGACTACTCTAAGGATGAAGCAACTAAATAATAAATGTTGTAAATGTGAATAATATCCCCTTGCAAAAATGTCAGGTTCCCTATGTCCCAAGTTATCAAAGCTAAACCTAAAGCAAAGGGACTAAGCCAATGAAAAGGATAATAATAAAAATAAAAAATATAGCGATCACAAAAAAAAAACACAAGGAAAGGGTAGCTCAATAAAAGCACTCCCTTCTCTAAGGCACACGTGGACGAAAAATCTAAAACCCCTAGCTCTTGAAAGCTATGGGGTAGATCTAACTCCTACACACATTTCTATGATAGTCAATTCACGAATACCTTTCCACCAGTATCCCAATTCATTGCAATACCCTCACCTCCCTTAGATACTTAGAAATTACATCTTATCTTAGGGGTCTGATATATAATACGGGTCTAATTATGGCCACACTATAGTTAATCTAAGGTTGATGGAATAATTTCTTAACTAGAAATTGAGTTATTAAAAAAGTGCACTTGCAAACCTTTTCATGTGTTATTACTTATGTCTCTGATGGATTTTCTCCTAGTATGTGTTATTGGGGTTTCCCAGAGCTAGCACCCTAAACACTTTGCATGGTATAACACTTGGATGGAGCTAATTTGCTAATGACTTGGCCATTATTGAGGGGCACCCTCCTCTTTCACATATTTGGAGGCTTTTTTGGACCATTGTAAAACCTTTCTATAGCACATCGTACTCTTGCCTTGACACATGGCTCATTATGACAGATATTTGTTGCATTATGGCTTAAGCATTCTAGAGTTTTGGCAACCCTGGACCAAGTTGATACTCTTGCCACTTGATTTGAGTTGAACGCTCCACTATTGAGGGCCTACTTGCATCATTCCTTGAACATATATATGAGACATCTCACATTGGCGGCCCTTTTCCTCGCACGTGCTAGATTTTGGGGAGGAGCATTCAGTTTGATGATATTAATGGAGGACGGTGCATTGATGATGATTTGGCACACTTGTTTATGCTTTTACTTGAGGTCATTGCACTTGGTAGGCATTTGAGGGTCAAAACCCTAGGGTTTTTTGGACCATTCTTCATTTTATGATTAGATCTTGAGGAGCACTCCTCTTCTTGGAGTTATTTTTGTATTATTCATGGATTTTCTCACTTACTCTAGTGGTGTGGCCTTCTCTTACGCAAGTGGTTAGGGTTTTTGGTATCTTTACAAGTTTTTGGTATTTTGACTATGTCAAGAGAAGGATTCTATTATTTTTATCTAGGAGTTTGTTAGTCTCTCTTACTATATAAAGGGAGCCTCCTCCATTATGAAAGTTGTTAGAAACTTGTAGAGAACTATCTCTTTTGGCTCTTGCTTACTTTTGTGATGAAATTCACGCATGGTCGATGATGGCACTATGATGTGGATGTCTTGATAATCCTTTGGTTTTCTCTTAGATCAACAATTGCTGCTATTTGGGGTTATTTACAAGTAAGCTCTTTACTTTGTACGACTAAATTGTTTGATTGGGGATGAATGGGTGGTATGTTTTCAACTCTTGATTGTATGCCCTGGATTCCATTGTTGAAGGATACTATGCCCAAAGTAGCATTGAAGATACCACAGGTTATTCCCTTGTACATCATTGGGTGAATGCTAGCCTTTTTCTGATTTTGTAGGGATTGCCATTCAAACTCTAACTATTCTTGGATGCTAGCACACTCTCCTTCACTAGCCTTGATTGACCCCATAAGGCCAACTTCAACCCTAGGCACTATTCCATTTGTTCCCAGCCACCACTAAAATTAAAATTCTTTTTTTCTGCATTCTGGAATTAATTCAGCTAAGACATCTACAAATCTCTGCAAAACCCTAAAAATTTTCATTTTTAGATACCCCTTAGGGCTGCATTTAATTACCTATATACACCGTACCCTAGGGGATATAGCATGCATTGTTAGATCTGATTTTCTGGGGCAGATTTAGGTCTGTTTGCTTGCTGGTTTTACACAGAATTTAAGGTCAATTTAATTCTATGTAGCATGGGAACCGCTCCCGGCTTTTAGGAAACTCGTTCCCGAAGTCCTGACATTCCAAGGAACTTTGGAACTTGTAGGGAACTTTCCCAATCCAATGGGAACCGTTCAAGATGGTTGGAAATTTATTGGGAACTTTTACCCTCTAAAATCGGGAACTTGGGAACTTCTTTTTGCGCGTTTCCTTCATTGGGAGCTTCCACGCATTCATGATCGCCATATTGGTTGTTTACAACATTCCTATTTCCTTGCGACCATACATATATATGGTTGACTCAAAAAAAATTCTCTAGAAAACTAGGTTGCAATAAAAGTCTTTTTCGTGCTGCCTTGTCAAGTTGGTGCACTGATCTCTATTTAACGCTTGTGCTAGATTATTCAGTGTTCACTCATTCCTACGTTGAATTGCAGTTATCACTAATCAATAATAAATGTAAATCTATTTTGACTTTTTATATATTATTAAATAAAAGAAAATAAATTTATTTATTTTACTCTTTACTTTATGAATAAAAAGTAAACATTGAACTAATTGTAAATGGTTTTAAATCTTACTTTAAAACTAAATTCATATATGACATTTAAATAAAAAATATCTTGATTTTTATTTTATAATAATTTAAATTTGAATAATTATATACCTTTGCAAATACCTTGGCATAGAATGTTTTGTAAACATATATTATTCTAATACAGTTTAATCATAGTTGACAAATATAGGGACTATAACTTCTAAAAGTCCCCACTTTAGAAAGAGTCTACCTTATATAATCAATGACATGGATGGTGATCTTGATTTTATTGCCATTTCCATCCACTAAGAGGTTCTAGTTACAATCGTAATACAAGGGATAAGTTTAGTCATCCGATTTGTGTTAATGTTTCTTTCTTTCTCTATGTTTCTTCTCTTCTCATCTTTTTTTAATTATTTTTTTTATATTTTTTTAATATATATTATTAACGTTCCCAATCTGCCGTTTCCTGCAAATTCGGGGGAAACCTCTAAGCGTATCTAATACTCGTACCCACGTTCCCTACATTCCCGCGTTCCAGAAACTTGTGCAACATAGATTTAATTCTAAGATTGCATGTGAAATTTAGCCCTAATTGCATTCATTTTATCTATCAATAGCTGGGTTAAATTTCTGGGTTGTTTAATTGTGTTTTTCTTGTCTAAAATACATCTTAATATCACTATTTAGTATTTACACAACCCTTTCAATAGGTTCAGATCTAATAGAGATTTTTGGCTTGATTGCAAATTGTTTAAAGCACTGAAATATCATTTTCCTCTTGCATAATTGGCCGTTCATTATAGATCTGAATTATATCTTCGCTATCAGCCTTATTAAGATTGTAGATGCATTCTGTTGATAGTGGAAACAAATAACTAATTGATAATTAATTGATAGAATTTTATTTGTTATATTATATCTTCAAACAATATGCATTATTCAATCATAACCATAAGCGATAGGATCACTGAAAGAAAGACAAGTACAACAACACAAAAGAACAAAAAGATTTTCCTCTGTGAAACCACAAGGTTGAAAACTTCTTTAGTATAGATTCTGTCACCAAGAACAATGCCAAACCAAGATAAGATGAACCCCAAAAGACAAAAGCAGCTTCTTCTTCTCTCTAGCGAACGTATTCTTCTCTCTCTTGCGCACTTGCTTGTCCAAGTTGTGTCCAAATGAGAGGTGCGCCCTCTCTATATATACTCATCATGTGTGTGACCTTTTTCCCTAACTAGGTAGACTTCTTACTCCTATTGGGCCGACCTCTCTACGGAGACTCAAAATAACATTTATATAATATTTCTTTTGGGCAAGGAAAGGTTTAACATTGATTCTTTCAAGACTTTTACATGACCAAGTACATCAATAACATCCCTCGAAAGAGGTATAACAATAATACAATAAAAGTACAATAAGAATATCTTCCGAAGTTGCACAATCTTAAACACTCCCTCTTAACAAGGAAGGTATTCTTCTATCACGATCATCACTGGATCTCGTCACTGGACATCATCACCGGATCTCATCACTGTTGCTGCAACTTGGTATTCGGGCCATTGACTTGTGACATCTCTCAAAGTTATACATCATAAGAAGTTCTACAGAGCCAACTTTTTTCATGTTGGATGTATATCCGTATAGCAACCAACCCTTTTTCATGTCCGATGTACCTCTGCAAAGCCGACCCTTTTTCATGTTGGAAGTATATCCGTACAGCAACCAACCCTTTTTCATGCTAGGTGCACCTCTAGAGAGCCAATCCTTTTTAAAGTTGGATGTATATCCGTACAGCATACAGCCCTTTTTTATGTTGGGTGTACCTCTACAGAGCCAACACTTTTTCATGCTGGATGTATATCCATACAACAACTGGCCCTTTTTCATGCTGGATGTACCTCTCCAAAGCAAGCCATTTTTCATGCTAGATGTATATCTATACAGCAGCCATCCCTTCTTGATGCTAGGTGTACCTATACAGAGCCAGTCATTTTTCATATTGGATGCATATCCCGCAGTGCCAGTCCTTTTTCATATTGGATGCAAACCTTTACAGAGCCATCCCTTTTTCATGCCAGATGTAAATCACATCTTCCATAGATCCAGACGTTTTTCATGTTGGATGTGAAGACCACACGTCTTCCATAGAGCCAGCCCTTTTTCATGCTGGATGTGAAGACCACTAATCTATAACAGGGACTCGTCACCTCCCCTTGCGATGGACACCAATCTGGACAACTCCAAACTTGTCCCTAAAGCACGCAAACTTCACTCTCGCTAGAGGCTTGGTCAATACATCGACTATCTCCTCGTCCATCGCAATATACCAGAGCTTCATTTCTCCTCTCTACACCATATCCCTGATATAGTGATACCGGATTTCGATGTGCTTCGACTTGTCATGGAACACAAGGTTCTCGAACAACTTCACACAACTCTGGTTGTCACAGAAAACACAAGTCGTCTCTAACTCAACATCGAACAATCCCGCAAGCTACACTGCCTCACAACTAGCTAAACAAGTTGCAATGTACTCTACTTCAGCTGTGCTCAGTGATACATTCGTCTGCTTCTTGCTGAACCAGGAAATCATGCCATAACCCAAACTGAAGCAGCACCCTGAAGTGTTGCACCTATCCGTAGCACTACCAGCGCAATCTGAGTCAACATAGCCCTGCAAGCTAATCCTCTGATTTGTCGCAAATTTGAGGCCATACTCAATCGTACCCTTCAAGTACCTCAACACATGCTTTGCAGTAATCAAGTGAACACGTCTCGGATCTACCATGTACTTACTCAATGTGTTCACGACAAAGCATAAATTCGGCCTTGTGTTCGTCAAGTACATCAACGAACCAATCATCTACCTGTAAACTATGGCATCAACCGTCTCTTAAGTAGTATCTCACAACAACTTCAAGTTCAATGCCATCGGTGTGGCCATGGCCTTGCAATCAACCAGAGACCTATAAAGACTTTAGACCAATCTCCCTTTGTAATAGAAATTATAAGATTATTGCTAACAAGATTAAACCATTTCTCTCTCAAGCCATTTCCAAGGAGCAGGTTGTTAAGATCATGAGAGCGGGATATTATTGGTAGACATTGTTTAAGGAATTCCATTATTTTGTGAGGTCATGCCAAGAATCCCAGTTTTTTGTGGGAAAACTAAAGGTTACCATCTTTACCCTTGACACCAAACATTGTGGAGGCTCCCTTCTAGCAATGGGGTATGGATTTTGTGGGACCATTTGATGAAAATTCAAGCAATGGGTAAAGCACTGATTATTTCACCCATTAGGTTGAAGTGGTTCCGACGAAGAAAGCCACTACTGAAGTTGTGACCAAGTTCTTAGAGAAAAACATTGTATTGAAGTATGGTTGTCCTTTGAAATTGACCATAGCTAATGCCAAGGCGTTTAGCAAAATCGATATGGTGAATTTATGTTTAAATCATGGCATAGTTCTATCACATTCTTCAAATTATTACCCCCAAGGAAATGGTTTAGTTGAGTCCAGCTATAAGAACCTAGTTAGATTTCTGAAGAGAATGGTTAGTGAAAATAAACAAAGCTAGGACACCAAGTTGAAATATGCAATTTGAGCTGCAAGAGCTATAATGAAAAGAATCATTGGTAAGTCCCCTTTCGAGCTGGTGTATGGTCAAGATTGTAGGCTCCCTATTAACTTACAAATTTCGGTTTACGAATTATTGCATCAATGCACATCAGATCAAGAGGCTATGCAAGCGAGAATGGACAAATTAGAAGAGCTTGATGAAAAGAGGAGAGAGGCCTTTGATAAAATGGTTATTGAACAAGAAAGTATCAATAGCACACTCGATCAAGGTAGCCGTGATGAGGATTTCAAAGTTGGAGATATAGAGTTATTATGGGATAAGAATAAAGAAAAACCAGAAAATCATGGAAAACTTAACAAATTATGGAAAGGACCCTACCGTGTGTTACATACTAAGTCATACTTAGTTGGTGGTATCAAGCAAGCCGACAAAGACGAACAAACATCATTGCTCATTCTTCAAAGTTCAGAAGCCAACAAGGCTTTTTTTGGGAAATTTTTTTAATTTTTCTTGTACCGCATGTTCATACCCCCTTGGGGGAGTTGTAATAAAATGTTCTAGCATGGTAGAGTATGCAAAAGACTCGGTCTCCTAGACTTATATATCAATCCGACTAGCCCAAAGTGTTTTCTCCCTTTGTGAATATTTGTTTTTGAACAAACGACTAATAATTTCCGAGTTTTTCACTCATACCTCCAAAGCTGGGGTAGTCATCTTGGTATTTAAGCCTAGGGAGGTTATTTGAGTCTATGTGTCAATGTATATAAACATGTTAGGCATTAATATTGAGTCATATGGACATGTGCTAGGTCCCCTTAGGTTTTTTTTATTTTTGACGAAAATAATTTTTTCCGTAAACTTAGGCTATTTTCTAATAGTCTAACTGGAAAAATTATAAATGTAATAAAAGTGTGGTTAGGGATCGGATTTTGCCACGGGGGTGCTCAGTTTCTAACTCAGAGCACCCATTTAACCCAAAAACACACTTTTCTAAGTTTAAAGTGATAAATTTATCACTTAAGTCAAAAATCTCCAAAAAATCAAAAAAGTCAATTAAAAATTAGAAAAATCTAAATAATGGAGAAATCCCCAAATTCCTAAATCAGTGGAATCTTGTCCAATTGACTCCAAATCAGTTTCATCGGCTTCAGATTGGGTAGGCAAGTCATCTCCATGACTTAAGCGTCTGATTGAGGTAGGTAGGAGAGGTATCAGGCAAACTCTCAATCAATGTTGCGCCCTCTCTTCCTCTCTCTCACGTGTGTGTTTGTTGGCGACTTGTGAGTGGATTGGTGAAAGTAGGTGGGAAGAGGTGGCGCACCTCTTGAGAGGTGGTGCCTACCTCATTAAACCTACTCCACTTCAACTCAGTTAAACTCTACCTCAACTCTCCCTCATCTGCCATTCAAGGATGCGCCTCTCTAGCTATAAATAAAGCAGTCTTTCTCTCATTCAAGATAGTTGGAGTTGGATAGAGAATAGGCTTGTTGATTGTAATAGTTATAGTTATTTTGCTTGAAATAAAGAAGGCTTTGGAGGCTTAGATGGTGTCATATTTAATTGTGTGGATGAGCATTGCCATGGTTCATTGAGGTAACTGGTAAATTTTTCATAGTTTGTTTATTATGATCTTGTGGATTTAGCATTGAAAGATTGCTATCAACTGATAGGAAAAGAGCTTAGTTATTAAGTTTATTGGCTAATTCTTTTTCTTATATGCATGCTTAGAGATATAGATCTTACATGCATAATAAGTTTATTGGCATGTCATTTTAAATCTCTCTATATATGTATTAATTGGATCTCACAAGCATCTTGGCAAGCCTTTGATTAGTTGCAGGTATCCTAGTTTGGAGAAAGTGTTGATCTAGTTTGCTTCTTCATTTTCTCCAACATATTCAAGGCATAGTCCCTCAACATTCCACCGGATACGGTTGATCATTCGAGCACCAAGCCACCTCTTCTGCTCTTTCTCCTTTTAAATCACTACTTTCCTTGGTTACTTTCTTCTTATATCTTAGATCTACGATCTATAAGCTAATATCTTTTTAAGATATAAAGTTATATGCATAGATCTAGAGTCATTTGAAGAATTCAAGTCTTTTTCTTAAAACTAGATCTAGCTTCAAGAAAGTTTTCATTTTTACAAGTTATTTTAAAGTAGATCCAAAGCTTGTTAAGTGAGTAGTCTTTCTTTAAAATCTAAATTTAAATCTTGCAATCTACGTGCTTTAATGGTATTGGCTACCCCCAAAAAGCAAGCCAAGATCCCAAGGAAAGCTTGTTCTCCTTGGTTATATTTTTGCATTTTTTCGTAGTTAACTTGGTACTTTTTTACAAAAAAATTGTGGGTTGTCCAAAGACGCTTCCAAAGTGTTTTTGGGCACATTTGACTAACATATGCTTCTTGGTTTTAAACAGGTCCAGCAAAAAAGGGAAGGAAACACTACCCAAATTTTGATTTTTTGGCCATCCAAAGCTTCCCTGGGGTTCCCCCTACTTTGGTGGTTTCCTTTCCGAGATTTTGTAAGCCTTTGGATTCCAGATAACAAGGACCAAAGAGCATTTCTCATAAAGCATTCTAACCGAGATTAATAAAAATTTCTTGAGTTGGCTCTTCAGAGCCCACGCCCCATCCCCCTAAGGGGGATCCGCATCTTTGTCATTTTTTGTGATTTTCTTGCTTTTAGTTTAATTTTTTTGTGCATGCTAGTATACTTTGATAGATGTTGCAATTTGTTGTATCATTCGCATCTATTTTGTTAAAGTAATACAAATACTAATCCTACGATTTCCCGAGTTACCTGGAAGGGGAAAGAGATGTGTGGTAGGACTAATTAGAAAACATTTACTTTTCTGCAAATTTACACCCCTTGTTGTCCTAACTAGGGCTTTAACCTATAAGAGATTCTTGGGGATTTAATAAACAAGCAAACACACTACAATTTTAAAATCCTTAAAATTTACCAAGGCTCCGTTGTGTATGCTCTGCACCGCGGCGGTTTGACCAATCAGTTAGCTGCATCAAAAGCAACATGGGTGACTATGGGATTGTGTTTGGTAGCCCCTCTTGATGGGCTTTGTAACCCCTTAGAAAGCTTATTTAATATGGAAATATTGTTTCGGGAAGCAGTTAATAAAAACAAGTCATATCGACCCCAAATAAATGTGAATTAAGAAAAAAATGTTGGCCCAATAAAATCACCAAAGATTAGTATAAATACAAGATAACTAAGCCTAATTTGAAGGGAGTTAAGGGTGAGCTTCGAGGTGAAGCTCTGAGGTAGTTGCAGATGTGAAGTTGCAGAGTTGCAGGTCCGAAGTTGCAAAGTTGTAGGTCCAATGTTGCAGTTTGAGGCAATGTAAAATAAGTCTAACATGAAGTTTGTTCAGGACTGTTTTGGGGTCATTAAAGAGCCGAGTTTAAACAAACTATTTATGGGATGATGGAAGTCTTTTGGACAGTCGAGTTGGCACTAGGATGGTTGGTCTATTCGGTTAAGAAAAGTATGCATTCTTTGAGGATCCAACAACTGATTTGAAGGAGAGCATGAAGTCTTCCACAATCATCAAGATAACCCAGGTTTTTGTTGTTCATACGAGGTATGGTGTGCATGTTTTAAGCCAAGTTCTGAGGTCGATTTGTTAAAGTGTGAAGACTACGGATGATGATGAAGTGATAGGTTGTAATCAACAATAAAAATGATAAGCTTACGACAAACCCTACCCATCATAATAACCAAATATTAATATAAACAAATGATGAGCTTACTTCCGTGAAGGCTTTCAAGAAGCTTCTCTTGACGATAGACTTGCTTCAGGGTCTAAAACTGTCGAGAAACCAAAAAACGTCACCGCAGATTGCCTCCTTTCAATAAAAATTTTGTTTTTTTATCTCTAGGGTGGTTGGGTGGAGCAAGGTGTACAGGTTGAAGCCTACATGCAAGGTTGTTGCCTTCATCTTCAGTTGTAGTTGAAGAACCTAAGGGGGTTGGAGCCTCAACATCAATTGTAGCCAAAGTTATAGGAATCGACCCCCCTTGCTAAGATTTTGTACCGGAATCTTTCGAACCGAAATCCCGTCAGAATTGGAATCGGAATCGCATGTTAACTAGCGATCCCTATTAGTAGTATCTTATTTGGTTCTTTTGTCAAAAACAACTAGCTTTTACATCTGAAATGGACTTAATCCCAAAGGTGTTATTGATAATGTTTTATAGGCCCTGCAATATAAAATCTAAATATAAAATATATATTTATAAAAAAAAATTAGGGTTAGGGTTCTAATTCCTACTTTCAAGATGAGTGTGAATCTGCACCGGATTCTTCAGTCGATTTTGACTGCACCCACGATTCTTGTAACCGTGATTGTAGCCGGTGCACTTGGAGATTGTACTATCCCCAATCATTGTAATCTTCAATATGGTCTTTATCAATATAATCTATTGAGTTTTCCATATACATCTGGTGTCTCCTATTGATGATATGTTTCTTCATGCGTGCACACGTGGATAAATGCAAAGATGTTTGAATAATTAATGAAAGTTTGAAGAAAGTAAAAAGTAGTATTGTATGAAGTACTGATTCACCCCCCTTTCTCAATACTTCCAACACACCTCACCCATCTTAGCAATCTGGTTAGGTTTGTAAGTGAGCATATATAGGGGCCTTTATGATGGATTTGATGGTACTTTAACTTAAGTTCTGTTTATTTATATTGAAGTACCACTGTTGTGCTAAGATATGTTTAAGTTTGGCTATAAACATAATCATGTGAACTTCATTCATCCTTGGTGCATACAGGACTATTTAGATAATTGCCCAACCTTCAATTTGATTATTTTGACTCGGCCAAACCTAGTTTGACTTGGTCAACACAGCTACCGAGGCAGTTGAACTACAGGGTTTGAGATTGCATATTTGTCATCCAGATATGTCTAGTATACCATTTTCAGGCTCAGTTGGTGATTATTGGCCATTATACAGAGACATGATGGTTTATTTTTACTATTATGGTCATATTTTTATTATTGGACATGGTGTTAGCTTCCAGATGCATATTCAGATGGACATATGTGGTATTTGTAGTTATCAATAGTATTTTTTAGGTCTCTAATTCACTTGTTATGCTTAGAAGATGATTTTGGGCAAAGGAAAGGGAAATAATGGCACATTTATTCTACAGCAATGATTATCAAGTATTTTATTCATAAAAAATGACCATGGCTACTCCAAAAAAATATATTTAGCTAATGTTGGCTAGGGAATGACTTGGGGATGATGTTTTATGATGAGACAACACCTTCCATGTGTATTTCATGCCTTGTACCCGTCGGAGGAGGATGTATCATGTTTTATCTTGGTCTTAGGGAGGACGAATCCTTGAGAGGGCGCACTTCTCCTTGGCATGTGATGGATCGTCATGTCTTATCTTATGTTATGTATTGCTAGGGGAGCCTAGGGTGATTTATGTCCCTAAGGAGACCCCCTCACTATGTATCACATGTTATATTTCAGCATTATGATCTATCTTGATGTAACTAAGGCGCTATAACCAAAAAGTGCGCCCCTCTTTGATTTGGTCAATGTGATCCATGTATGTAAAAAGTAAAATGGTCTCCACCGTTGATGATCGACATTGTATCTTTTAATCTTGGTCATTCATTCAAAAAGTGGTTAGGGTTTTGGTCTCTCTCGAATCTATTTAAGAGAGAGGAACCCTCATTGTAAAGGGACTTTTGTCTCTTAGCTATTATAATAGAGATATTTTTCAAAGATCGTGTTTCTTCTTTGTCATAGATTGTTCTCATGCTTGATTGTGAATCTATTTCTAGAGATGTTCTAGTGGATTTATGATAGTTCCAAAAATATTTTGTGTAGGTTGTATTTGTTTGCAGGGCGGGCATCTTTTCTTGGGGCATTTTTGATAATCAGGGGGGTTTTCTAATGTGTCTTTGATCATTGGTTATGCTCTTTGATTTACTTTGCATTCGTAGTCTTTCATTCTTGTGGATCAAATCTAACATTCCATAGTTTGCATTTGCAGGGAGGGGTGCATTGGCTCAACTTGGGCAGATTGATTTTGCTTGGAACTTCGACAAATTTGCTTGGAATTGCTACAACCAGGATAGAACGTCATTGCACTTGGCATCTACAAGATTTCCAGGTATTTCTGTTTGTATTTCTCTAGTTTTGATTTCCATTCCATTTGTTGCACAATTAAACCCCTAATTTAATAACTAGAAAAACTACCATAGATTAATACACTTAAGTTTTGATTTTTCAGCATTTGGGTATTTGTGGCCATCCCAAAAAATGCCTTGATCTCCTAGGGCCTCGTCATTGGACTCCATTTTCCCATTCAGCAGTAGACATTGGCCTTTAGGCAATTCGCCCTCCTTCGTAGAGAGATCAATTCTTTGATTTTTAAGTTCTTGTTTTGCTTGTGCTTTCTGCATACTGTCATATCTCCTATTAAGCATCTTTAATCAAGTGTTAGTAAAGCCTAATTGATATCAATTCACCATTCTAGATGTATCACCAATTTCCACCTTCAATCCCCCAAGGTAGTGACATTGATCATTTGTGTTGGTACTTGTAACCTAGATTTACATAATTATTATAGTCACTAAATCTAAATATTTTGGATTATACTTTCATTGTTTTAATCGTAATAATCTAAAACATCCTTTACCTATGGCTATCCATTTCAAATCTAGGGTTTCATCAGCTATACACCTTACGTACTCTATAGTCATAGTTTGATCTAGTGTCTTAGCTTTAGGTCTTTCCTTTCGGGTTAGAACAGGGTCTCCCCCTTTGTTACATGGCTTAAAAGTGGCATAAAGCAAAGAGTATCCTAACTGGCGTGACAACCGATCCATATCTAGTGGTTAGGATCCTTTAAGTTCACCTCTTTAGTTGCTCGTCTCCTCTATTGTCTTGAACAAGATGCCTTTGTGGGGTAACTACAAGTTGTGTGATAACAGGAACATTAGTGTTGCTTCCTTCTGCATGGTTTCCATTGCGTCCGTTGATGCCTTCTGAGCCAATGTTGTCCCCATCATTTTGGTTTGCCTGAGTAATCATGATGAGTTGATTCATGAGTTGAACCAACTGTTGATGCCCTCTCGCCAAATCATTCAGAATGTTCAAGGTGCTTCCCAAATCTACATAATAATTATAGTCACTAAATCTAAATATTTTGGATTATACTTTCATTGTTTTAATCATAATAATCTAAAACATCCTTTACCTATGGCTATCCATTTCAAATCTAGGGTTTCATTAGCTATGCACCTTACGTACTCTATAGTTATAGTTTGATCTAGTGCCTTAACTTTAGGTCTTTCCTTTCGGGCTAGAACAGGGTCTCCCCCTTTGTTACATGGCTTATAAGTGGCATAAAGTGAAGAGTATCCTAACTGACGTGAAAACTGAACGATATCTAGTGGTTAGGATCCTTTAAGTTCACCTCTTTAGTTGCTCGTCTCCTCTATCGTCTTGAACAAGATGCCTTTGTGGGGTAACTACAAGTTGTGCGATAACAAGAACATTAGTGTTGCTTCCTTCTGCATGGTTTCCATTGCGTCCGTTGATGCCTTCTGAGCCAAATGTTGTCCCCATCATTTTGGTTTGCCTGCGTATTCATGATCAGTTGATTCATGAGCTGAAACAATTGTTGCTTCCCTCTCGCCAAATCATTCAGAATGTTCAAGGTGCTTCCCTCGTGTGACTCACTCCTGCTTGTATCATTTCTGCTACCCCCGAGTGGATCATTTATGTTCCCATTTCTTCTTCTTTTGTTTCTAACAACTCCTCTTCCTTTGACTCTACTTGTTCCCCTTCCCTAAATTCTGATAAAAATGCATCTACAGGTTCTCCCTTCTACCTCCTTCTTCTGTAGGTGTTATGTCTATCATCCTTCGGATTCATAAAAGAGCGTGCAAACACAGGCTAGCAAAATCACCAGCTCTGATACCAATGTAACATCCCGACCCAAATCTAGTATGAATTGGGACTTACTGCTGTTATGAGTATTTTTAATTTTATTTGGTTTAAGACTTCCGTCAAACACTTAGATACCAACCCCAAAATACCCCTCTCAATGACTATTGTCTTTGTTGTGTAATTTGATAGGTTTATATGATGTTTGGTTCACTCATTTTGACAAACATTTAGTAGGCATATGACTTACACAATGTATTTATGCCAAACACTTACAACAATGTGTGTATATATATGTATATATATCATATAAGAAAACATCGGCATCGGCAAAAAATCGGCAAGTGTCCAGAAAACATCTTCTCGGCAACATCGGCGAAAAAAATCAGCAAAAATCAGCAAACCGCAGCAAATATTGAAAAACACAAAATATATTCATTTTTTTCATAATTTTAAGCATATCAAGCAACAATGACATCAAATAAATACATTGGTACATAAATATAGAAAAAACATTGATATATATCATGTAGGCATGCCAAATATAATATGAGACATAAAAGTCAACAATGAAAGTCTGAATATAGTTGTCCAATAGTCCTCAAAAGTGGGAAACCAATGGTCCAATACAAAATGACATCAAAAAACTAGTAGCTAACTATCTGTCTTTGAAATATAAATCAATGCCCTCTTCCCCTTTTACGGGAAAAGATCATGGGTTGTTTGCCAGGCCTGCCCCTGACAGTAGAAGGTCCTGGCCCTGTACTCGGTGCCAATGAGGGACTCCATGCTAATGAGGGAGTAGATGCATCGACAACTGTAGAAGGTGGTGCTGATGAAGCCACATCACCCTCCATGAAGTCCTCTGGGTCAAAGCGGTCCGCCGCCTCCTCCTATTCCTCCTCTTGCTCCTCCTCATCCTCCTCCCCTTGCTGTTGTTACTCCTCATCTAACCATGCAGGTGCCTCCTCCATGATAGGTAACTCAACCTCCACCCTCCACTTGGACAATACATCAATATTATCCAAGCAAATGGCATCCACATCGGGTGATTTCTCCACCTGCTTCATCCACAGTCGAAGATTGTAGTGGACATACACCAAGTCATTCAGGCGTGGGAAATCCAACCTGTAAGAGGGTGATAAAAAGATTTAATGAGTCTTGAGGCCAGAGGAAAACAATATGAAAGAGGATCTTAAATTACAATGAATTTAATTGCTTTGATAAAGTTCTTGGTACTTACCTGGTGCGTTTCTTTGAGTGTATTTTATCAAAGACACTCCAATTACGCTCACATCCAGAAGAGCTATAGGTTTGGCTGAGGACTCAGATGGCAATTTTTTTTAAATTTGGTGCCCTTGCACCATATGTCCTCCACCAAACACCTACAATAAACAAGAAAGAAAGAGAATCGGATTATATAATTCAAATTTCAAATAAAATGATAAATCATAAAACACAATTAAAATTTAAGAATTTGAAGTTCAAAATACAAATAAATTCTAATTTGCAATCACTTACTTGGAGTCAAATTTTTCCTTGCATGGACAGCATCGACATAGCCAAATAGTCCAGTAGACTCTTGATACATCTCCATCTCACGAGTAATACTCTCCCGAGTCTCAAAATTAGGTACCATCCTATTCATACATTCGATAAGCCCTTCCAAAACCTCTTCATCAAAATCAAACTCACACTTGTATGAAAAGGCAGGGTTGAGGAAAAGTGCAGCTGCATGAATAGGTCGACGGAGCATCCCGGTCCATCGTCTATCAATCAACTCCCATAGCATCATGTGTCTATTGTGTCCAGGGGTACCCTTCCCGACATAATGAGACTGAATAGACTCTTTGGCCCTATCCATGGCCTCGTACAAATAGCCCATAGCAGGCTTGCCACTGTCAACTAATCTCAAAACCTTTACCAAAGGTTCACTGATTGAGCACACTTCCTCCACTCCTTCCCAAAAGGAGTCGGTGTAAACCAATCTAGCAATGGCTTTCTCATCCTCTCTCCTACTATATGTGCAATCTCGCCACTCATCACATACAAACATTTTCTTCAACTCAAATTGAACTCAAAGCAAAGACTGAAGAGAAATGAAGTTGGTGGCAAATCATGTGATTCCAGGGCACAACAATTCCATGTTTCTCGTGCATCTCCTCATGAGGCTAAGAACCCAAGCATGGTTATATATGAATTTGGTGATACTCCAAGCCTTATCAACAACCTCCTTGATGAAAAGAATTTTCCCCACATCCTCCAACATCAAATCAATACAATGTGCAGCGCATGGACTCCAAAATAGTGAGGGGTGCCTCTCCATAAGCAATCTACCAGCAGCCACATAATTGGCTGCATTATCTGTTATGATCTGCACCACATCGTCCACACCAATCTCCTAAAGGACCCCATCCAACAACTCACATGACAATGTTGTTTCTTTTACCTGTGTCAATGTATCAACGAATTTGATAAACATGGTACCTTTAGGGCACTATACCAAGAAATTGAGAAGGGTCCTACCCTTTGCATCTGACCAACCATCAGACATCAATGTGCATCCAGAAATCTCCCATGACTGTTTGAATTCCTCCAATCTAGTGTTGATGTCTTTCTTCTCTGCTTGAAGAATTGGGCCTCGAATCTCCTCATATGTAGGGCACTTGTACCCTGGGCCAACAATAGCAATGGCATCACACACAGGCTGAAAAAAAGGATTGTTTCTTGTTATTGTAAGAGGCAAGTCACTCCAGAAAAACATCCTCCCCATAACCCTATCTGCTTCTTCCATCTCCCTTTTTTTAACCATGGACTTGATGTTATTCCGTGGAACAAAGAAAGATGAGGCAACAGCCCTCACGGAAGCTAAACCCATGGTCGTGGAGCCCCCAACACTACCCTCAATGGGATCTGGATGATCATAATCATGTCCCTGAAGTCCTAGCCACTCCACCTGCAGCAAGTTCAGCTCTATTTGCAGCTGACTCTTCCCTTTTTCTATCCTTCGAGTGAATTGCATCATGGGCCATTCTCATAATCTCGGGGGTAATTGCACTACACAGCCCCACATCATGGCCAAGGATTTTTGCCAAATGGTACTTCAACCTGCTAATGCCTCATGTCATATGTTGTCCACGCAATTTGCAATTCAATCGTTGTCGATATGTTCCATCTTCAGGGTCAACATATTGCCAAAATGGGTCCAATGCCTTTGGCATTTTTGCAATGGAAATGTATAGCCTCAAAAGTCAAACCTATGGCTGCAAAAAAACAAAAAACAAAAAGACATTAAACCCAAATATTCTTAGAAAGAATGCCCTCCAATCCTAAAGATTCTACCTTCTTCCACCTTTACTTACTGCCAGAATTGGATATAGGCTTGGCCCTAGTATATTATACTGTATATAGTATATACTAATATAGTATATACTATATAGTATATACTGTACAGTGTATAGTCTATAGTATATATATACTATATACTATATATAATGTATATAATATATAATATATAATATATACTTAATACTTATACTATACAGTATATACTACTATATACAATATATAGTATATACTATATAGTATATATACTATATACATAGTATATAGTATATATACTATATATATTATATATAGTATATACTATATACTACTGGAGATTCAGGCTCTGCCCCCATTTTAAAAATTAAAATTTAAACTTTAAATAAAAACTAAAGTTTAACATTAAACTGTCAGCGTTTTTAAAAGAAATTACTCACCTGAACCGCACGGATGTTTGCAGATCCGATCGAACCCTCCAATGGCCCCAAGCTGCTGCTAAAAGTTAAAACCTTCGTCTCCTGCTCCTTATGCTGCTAAAACTATACGCAGAATGATAAAAACGTGACCCGAATGCCTTTTAACGAAGCCCATATTCACTGACAGTCAACGCGGCGAGTTTTTATATCGTGGCGCGATTTTTTTAAAACATGACTTGAATGCCTTTTAACAAAGCCTGTATTCGCTGACAGTCAACGCGGCGAGTTTTTATACAGTGTTACACGGGAACGCGTCCCGAAGGGTCGGGGACGCGTTTTGGCGTTTCGGGCGTCCCGAGGACTCCGAAACTCCACCCGAAACGTTTCGGGACGTCCCCGTTTTGGCGAGACGTGGGGGGACGCAGGCCGAAACGTTTCGG
>LPNX011231401.1:0-18010 GCA_001517045.1 Pseudotsuga menziesii | reverse complement strand
ATCTTATTTTTTAAAGTTTGTGTAACTTGTAAAATATTATGTATTTTGATATATTTTTGTATACTTTCATGTGAAATCTCATATATACTTTAAACAAGAGTACTAAAGTAGGAAAATAACACATAACTACTAGCTCTTATACGCAATGAAATTTCAAGCTCATGGATGCATATTAAGTATCATGTTATAGAAATATACAATGCAAATTTATGTGATACCACAAGGGTATTTAGACTTTATCCTCAACCTCCAACCGATCATGTCCTCAAATGAATTAATTTACTATTTGTATGGAGCATGTCCTCAAATTAATTAATTTATGTTTTGTATGGATTTTTTTTCGCTACCATTTTATTATTAACCAATATAGATCCATCTTAACTTTGGTCCTACGAATCCCCTGGAGATATCAAATCCATTGAGGTGTAAACATTTCTTCAAGGCTAGCACTCTAAAGGGGGTTTAAACATGAAGGGATTTGATTCCTCGGGATTTAATCCCTCTTGGTTCGTGGTAGAGCCAAATTTAATATGAATCTATCTTTCTATCTAAATATACTCCTATCAGTGTTAAAATAATGATTAATTACTCTTACCAAGTTGTCACTCTCAAATTATAATGATTCATACTTAAAGGCTAAAGTTTCTAAGTTTATTTCTTATTTTTTAGGGGTGATACCCAATAGTTTTTAAAAATCAGCTGAATCCATTTTTATAATAAAAAATTCAATTTGAATACTAGATTTATGATTTTACAATGCCAATTCCAATCTCAAATTGAATTTTAACAATTAAAATGTTCATAACTTGAAACAACCATTTATATATTCACTCTTAAGATATCTATCTAACTAATTATATCCTCAAATAATCACTATTAAGCTTATAATGTTTCTTGAATATTGAATATGTTAACTCAAAGTTAATTTTAAAAATTATATAAAATAAATGACAATATATTTGTTTAAAATGTTTTTTTTAATGTTTTGTATATACTTCCAATATAATTCAATTTTATTTTAAAAAATAAAACTATAAAATATGAAATACATTATTTGTTGATAATAATTTCAAATAAAAAATAGAATTTACATATATTTTCAAATATATCTCCAATTTTAATACAACTCAATTTTAAAATTATAAAATACAAAATATTCTTTTATATTATAATTTTAAATAATAAATATAGTTTACATATTCCATGAATGGCTAATGTTAACATTCTATTCATAACTACCATCCGTTCAAATAAAAAAAATTATATTTTAGTATCTGAAAAGATATTTCTGGTAATATAAATAACAAAATAGTTTAATTGCTTAGTTAAGAAAAAAGTATCACTGTAAATGATTTCATCATTATGCATTTTGACAAATCATAGAATAATCACTAATAAAGTTTTCCATGTTAAACAAATTCTATAATTATGAAAATCATAGATGAATGTTTGCTTTGATTAAATAGAAAAAAAACATAAAGGAATTTAAATAGATACTTCATCATCCTAAATAGATTCAAAATGGCCTAATCACGAAACAATGAATGATTGATGTTCAGTCAATTAAGACCATTTAGCTAAGTGGGACTGACTTATGCCTAGAACCGTCAAGCTAATAATTAATATGAAATAGATAACTCTATTATATAAACCCAATCCCTTATATTAATAACGTGAAATAGATATTTTAGACCTGCAAAAATAGATATTTTATGTCTGAAAGGGATAAATATGACCCGCTAAGCACAATGAAAAGTTTAAATTATAATATTAATGTATTTTCTTGAATTTATGATGGCCCATAATAAAAGTGAAAATTAATAAACAATATTTTTCTCTCATATCACTCTAGATTAGTCTCAATATTGTACATTTGATATGATTTATTGTATATTTAGCACGAATAATCTAAAAATTTATAGCATAGATTTCTTTATTTTAAAGTTTGTTTTCATTATTGCGTGAGAAACTAAAAAATACAACATAAAAGCAACAACAAACCCCTCTTTGATTTAATCTATCTTTGTTTTTTAAGTGGAAAGTCATATTGGAAACTATATAAAGTACAAAGAAATAAAAATAGAAAAATCTCTCTCTTACAATAAAAGATAAAATAAATGAAAAATCAATCTAAAAAAACTGAAAACCGAAAAACTGCAACTAAGACAAATTAAAAATAATGAACGATATCGTTATTGAAAGATTAGAAATAAAATGAAAAAAGGCCCATGTCTTTTTTTGCAGCAAGAGGCCGTACAACTGAACTTTATCTCTCTTTGTGCAGCTACTTTTTCCTTTTGGTTGGTCGACTCCAAGCTTCAAATTTGAAGCCTTCAGAGCCCTTCAAAGGCCATTTTAAATGTCATAGAAGGCCACAAAAAATTTTCCCATGCAAAAAAAATTAGTTTCATTTCCAGCACTTCAATAATGAAATTGAGTAAGCCTGGGTAAATTTGCAACAGAAGGGCAGCTAAAAAAATTGCCTTTCCAGGGGTTTTGATTCAGTAGACTATTGGAGAGTCGGGACTCAGAGTCTGCCCAAGTGCCCTTGAATAGTCGGATCATGGATGAGGATCTTGGTCCCAATCGACACGGACCACGGTGGGAAACTGGGATTCCTAGTGTCAAGTTCAACTTGATGATTCAAGATTATGACTCAGGATTCGATTTTCACTTTCAAAGAATTTAATGACATTGACATGCATTACTGATCCACCAACTTCATTAAATCTTGGTATGATATGATGCCACCTGCCAACTCAGTTTTCCATCTGTCATCTTATTATTCATCGAGTCACGTGATCTCGCAACTTATAAGTCACTTGAGTATTTGAGTATATGATGTGAAATTAAATTCTCATATGAGTCATACCTATGGATGGTGAAATGGTTTGATAACCCTCCATTGTCAAGGCTCTGCAAGGAAAAACTAATGGTGTTGTTTTTTGGGTTACAACTTACAAGTTGTAATTTACAATGTATTGAGCAATCTTTTCTATATTTGAACCTATCTTGGTCCAATGGGTATGTAAGTTTCTAGGCCAGGGTTTCACCCAGTGCTAGAAATTTCTATTATGGCCACCATAAGACTGGGATGATGAATCTTTGGTAGAAGGATAACAGCACACCGCCCTTTGTTTGTGCTCATGAATCATATCCTATACTAGTTAGTCCAGGATTCTAGGATTCATTCCAATTTCCATTCATTTACTCAGGTTAGAATCATTCGAATTAGCACTCCCAGTCTTTCACTGTCCAGCTAGGCCGCTTAGTCTACCTGTATTATCGGAGGAACGGGGTTAAGAAGTAGAGACAAAGGAAACTAGAATGGAGGGCCATCTAGAGAGAAGGGTTGTACAATATGCATATAATCAGATCTAAACGAAATGAAAGAATTTTGTCATATACCTAACTGAATATTATCATTACTTAGTCTATTGAGATGCTTATGCGGTAACTCTTGTGCTTGAGCTGTTTATGAGGGTTTCCTGTGTTGACAATGTCTACGATTTGGAGAGGCTTGTTGCCATCATTATACCACCAATGAATTGGTCCTGCAAATATCACTATTACGTCTCCCCTCCTCACTCACCTCATCTTTTGACTTGAGTCCTCTTCTTCTTCTTCGTCTTCCTCCCGTGGGATCTCTGATCTACACCATGAGCGTCCTCATAATGAAGAATGATCTCTAAAATTCTTTGGAGACCTCAAAAAAACAATACCCAGTTTTCCCTCATCTGCATAGATATATCTATGTTATGTAGATGCAATTATAAAATGGTTTTTTTTGTAATCATGTGAAATACAAAAACATGCATTCTTCTACCACGTGCAAGGTAAACCAACTCCGGAGCGCCGAGATATTGTGGAATTTAGATGGTGTTGTTTCCAATCATCTTTCTGTAGAAGGAAACCATTTCACACTCTATTTCCTCATTGTCTTCTGCGGTGGACAACTCAAAGGTTCCACCTTTGTCACAGGTAGGAGCAAGAGAACCAAAGGTAGAACGTTAGGTAGTCTGGATTGAGCTTCCCCGAACTTAAAGAGACTGGCGAAGTTTGTGGAGCAAAAAAAACATTATTTTTGGTTTACGAGTATAGGACAGTCGGAGGTCGGGACTCAGACTCTCAAATCTCCAATTGTATGCTTCAGTGTCTCCCTAACTTCTATTTCCTCTAGAAGATTATGCAGAGCTAAGCTGTCAACTTGGTTGTCATGAATTTATAGGTATGTATAGCATTTTGCACTTGTGTAACATTTTATATGTGGATAAAAGTTAAATGTGCAGTGCTTGTTGGATTTCCTTTTGGTTCTATAAATATAAGGGTTTAAAATTTCTCCATCCAAAATGTTGTTTGAAATTTGTAATGTATTATGTGACCGTGTGTCCTCCAGACTAAGTCTCGAATACTCAATAGATGTAACTTTAAAAAACCCAATATTTAAATGAAATCAAAACCAAAATAGTGTATACCTAAGACCACAACTTTGTTTGGACAGAGGAGCAAGAAGAAAGAGCCTTGCATTTGAGTTCCAAATCTATCAATGTTACTTATCTGTTGTGAATTATAAACATTAGGTTGAAAGAAAGAACAATATTTTTGAATTATTCCAATTTCCTTAATGAAATCCAAAGGTTGAAAGGATAAAATGTTTAACAACCGACACTGTAAATGTTGTAGACTCCGACCCCTTCGTTTTCCTATCATCCTTCTAATAATGGAAACAAGAAGTACAAATTGTCTACCAATATATCTAAACAAGGGAATCCCTCGACGAACGTTCATGAATGAGGGACTGGGAGTGCAGTGAGCTAGAAAAGAACATGATTTCAACATCCTCATTGTTGCAAGCCTCTCAAATGTGTGTTTATGATTCATCTTCCTTATTGACTATGGAAGACACTGGACACCCAACTTGCAGTCATATTTGTTGGAGAATTTTAAGTTCTTCCTTATAATGGACTATAAATACTTAACCTTTTCGATAGGGTTGATAAACTTGATATAGATTTGAGGGACTATACATAATCTACCTAAAATTGGGGATTTTGTTTGATAACTTCGAATTGGGGTATAAACTCGATATACATTGGAGGGACTATCCATAATCCACCTAAAATTGGGGATTTTGTTTGATCACTTTGAATTGAGCATCTAGGGAGGACATGATTCAATTCTAAAAATAACTGTTGAATTTAGGGTATTGCATTCTGGGTTTTTTCTTTTAGGTACGCCCAATCACACTTGACCAATAGAGCCACCATCAAGCGGAATCAATCCTCCATTCAAAGGTCCTTCCAAATTCCAATGCCTTATTTTTTCAACGACCTAACAACTAAGTATTTCATCGGCCCGACAGAGTTGTCCCTTATCTAAGTTCAAAAAAATATATTCTCCAAGGACCAGGAGAGCAGATATTGCTTTAGATATGTATGGACTCTCTTTAGCTAAAATAATAATGATTTTGTATCCACGCATGTGTCTCCATATTTGTATGAGATCTTTCTCCATGACATGAATGGCGGAATATGTCTCAATGGTTTCTAATGTGAATTGTGTGAGGTCCATAGAGATGTGAATTATAGGTTTCCACACAATAATCGAGTGTGCAATATAATCATCTCTTGTGGGCTCTGTGAGGTTAAATAAATAGGTGTTGCTCCTAAAGCATTTAGGTGTTGACAATGATTTTCTTTTTATTTCTGATTTACAATTAGTTTGTGTGCATCTGAAAGCCATAAACCATAATAGAACAAAAAAAGATCAAAAGTTTAAAATACTTGATATTTGTTGGAGAATTTGAAGTGTTTCCGTAAAATTACTAGGATAAGATGTCAATATTGGAGAGACTTGTTTATTTATTTATTTCCAATTTCTAGGATTTATATAATTAAGGGTATAGGAGACATTTACTTTATGAGGATATCCCCTACATTAGGGAGTCCACATGGATAAGAACGTGTAATGTATGCATTGGATGTAAACCATTTCAAATCTACCTACTCACCTACTCTTGTATATGTCATGGATAGATAGATTTGTTCTTGAATAGATAGACTGAACCATTACAGGCACTATGGGCATTCCAACTCAATTTCATTACATTATAGGAACTACATGCGCTGAAAGCAATATATAGGGAGAGGAGAGTTTGTTGTTACATAAGTAAGATAACTTGTCTTTCATGGTGCATTTAACCTAGAGGGGTATATCTCCCTCTTACTATTGTCACTAGTCTTAATGACTATTCCTTTGGGGTACGCACTTATTGCTTCAAAATGATTTTATTTTCATTTCCAATTTCCTATAAGTTTGTGTACATTTGAAATTGACCATAAACTATAATAGACAAAAAAAATTACCTTTGAATATGAAAATAATAAAAGAGATGAATTGCTTTAAAGCAAAAAAATGTTTTTTTACCATAACTGAAATGATTTACATTGTTCAAAGTGATTCCTCTCTTCAATTATTGTAGTGTTCTTTAATTAAATACAAGTTGAATTTTATTAAAAAAAGATTAGATAGCAATATAAGATTAAGTTGTAGTTGATTAATCTTAACGTTTTATTTATTTTATTAGAATTATGTCTTTTAGGTTATAGTGGAGTAAATGAGATATGATAATTTAGGTTACTTTTTTACATTAAATATTTCCTAGGTTATGGCCAATAACTAATTATTAAAAATTTCTCTTAAATCATTCTTTTATATAAAAATTGTAGTATTTCTATGTTAGAATTAGATGTTACATTTAGTTCTATATTTTATAAAAAAATAGGATAAGTAATTCACAATCTATTCATTAAGAAAAATATTTGATATTAATAAATTTAATTTAGACTTATATTCTATTCTAAGTTTTAGAATCATTTTAGAAATTTAGGGTGTTTGTTTTAATCACAACTTAGACTTCCTTATTATCTAGCTTAACATTTGTAGGGTTTGGGTTTGGTCTTAGTTATATAATGGACATTATCTATTTCCTAGTTTTCTCTTGAAATGTGTTGTTAAAGATATATTAATAAATCTTTATTTGTTACTCAACTTGACTCATTGCCGACGATTACCTTGCATACCACTCCTCAAACCTACCAAACCAGCAGAGATTGTAAATATGCTTTTTTGTCAAAATGACATTTTTGAATCATGTAAGGTTCACAAAGAGATTACAGTATATAATAGGGCCTTGTTTTTTGTCTAACCTTTTTACATAAATTTAAGATGGAATTTTGAAAAGATAATTGTGGAAGCCCTCTCAAACTCCTTCTCGTGTGAGATCCAGTACTAGTAAGATCCACATTGAAGTTTGAAGGATACTTTTTCAATGTGTTTGAATAATAAGTATATGCACTGAGTTTTGAAAAGAGAAATGGGAATCCCTATCAATCCCTCTCATTTGACATCTAGATGTTAGTAGACTCAAGACTAAAGTTGGAAGGATAAATTTTCAAGTGTTCTAATACTTAGGTTTATTATGGTGAAGACAATGCTTAGGGATTAGGTGGAGTTTGAAATTGAATGGCTAGTTACTCACTAATTGGGTCCATATGGACAAACATATAAATTAGCTTTGTGATGGTATTTGTAACTTTTGGATTGGAAAAAACTTCATGTAATGTAAAATGTCATGGAAAAGTTATTCTTCTATTTTTTTTACTTTTATGTTGTTTCTTTAAACCATTGGTTATGGTAATGATCAAGTGGTCACAACAAGGATGAACAATTTTAAATCTCATAGGGATGTACAATGTTAGAAGTATAATAGTTTTAGGAATATACCTTGGCACTCGACAAAAATAATCTTTTTAGTTTTTATTATTAATGTTAGGGATCTGATGATTGATCTCTTTTGGCCTTATAATATAGCACTTATAGTAGCGGAGCTCTTCTCAAAACAATTCTAGACACAAATAAGCTTTGGTACCTCATGAGGCTACTTTCATCCCCAATTTCATATTATGCATTCAGATAAGGTTGTTAGTAGTTCTCCACTACTAGAATCACTTTGGCATGATAGGAAAAAAACATTTCCCCTCACAAAATAAATAGGCCAAAAAAATGCAATACAAAAAACCAATACTCCTAATGGTTCTGGCTATGTTCACATTAATTAACAAAACAAGTGCACCAATGTCTTTCTAAATGGTCTTTTTTCCAATCTCATTTTTTATTACGGGTACTTTTCTTCACTCTCAACCTTTATTTTAGTCTCTCCTCCTCTAATCTAACTCTTGGACCTGATAAATCCCCCATAAAAAGAATTTGGACGTGATAAATCATCGTATACATGGTTTACCTCACTAATTCTATGTAAACGTTGAATCACTTGGGATTTCCTTCTCATTATCAATTCTTTTTCTATACACTGTTTTTAATAAATAATGAAATTTTGCTATACACTTTCGGTTTCAAATGAAAAGAATGATTTATTTTTACATGTCAACATTGAAGGGTTCAATTTCGTACAACCCTTCAAAGTGAAATGGGACCCTGCCCTTCAAATTTGATCCCTGGTCGACTCCATGTCTTTCTCTAGGGAGCGTGCAATTGCACTATGGTTTTCTCTCTTGACAGCCTTTTACAACAGATTTGTCAGTTTGCTAGACCCTACCGTTTTGTGCTACATTCAGTGTTTTACAACAGAGTTGTCAGATTCCTACACGACCTATCTAACGGGGACATAAAAAATAAGAACGTGTGTTCTCATTTTCAGGGAACTTTTTCATACCAAAACAGAACTTAATGCGCCTCAGGAATCATCTTTGTTCTAAATTGTGTTATTTTCTAGTTTTCATATGGTTTAGGTATCATTCACGTAACTTCTCGTTAACTACTGAAATTGATTCCTTTGGCCCATTCTTCCGTTCTATGGTGTTCTTGCTCCATTAACATTCACGTGCTCACCTATAGCATTCTTTGTTGTGTCCATTCTAGATATTGCTGATGCAACAAAAATGATTTTGTTCTTGATTCTGCTCTTCTTTTTTTTGGTTAAGATCAAATGTTCTTGATTCTGTTCTTCCTTTTTTGTTACGATCAAATGCTAAGTAAATATACATTTCATATCTGCAAAATGTCACCCTTATTTGTCTTCCATGGCTGCTCCGGACAGCTTATTATTCGGTAATGTTGCTCTCAGCAGACGTCAGCGATGCCACGAAAAGACACTTGCTTTTATATACCAATGGACAAAGCACGCACTGCGACCATGTACGATAGCGACTACTGTCTGCTAATTACAGGAAAAAGTTGGCGCCCACTACTAGGAATGGATGCCCCACATAAGACAGGCAGTGCCTAGTCAGTTTCTGTCCTTCACAAATCAGGCAAAGCATCTTTGAAAAATATTCAAAAGCATCGTTTAGGCAAAGAACAGAGTATGATTGTTTGGAAATGGCTTGTGGCAAAAAGTTTCAAGAAATGGTCCTCCTTCCTATACGATAAACCTTCGGCTGAAGCGCTCAGTGAGAATCACGTGGTCCTCCTGGCAAAAAGTATGATACGATAAACCTTCGGCTGAAGCGCTCAGTGAGGATCACGTGGTCCTCCTTCCTCCTCCTCCCTTTTCTGCTGAAAATTGCCCCGCGTAATAATGGGATGGAATATTTGAGAGAGCTAGCCATGATTGGAACAAGGCACAAACCACTGACCTCCGTTGAAGCGCCCAGTGTAATATATATATTTGGAAACATTTTTTTTAATATTCAATATATATATTTAAATACAATCTATAAATATATTTTTTTACTATATACCAAAATATAATGAAGACATCTTATACTAAAAACTTAAAACTTATAGTATAGAAACTTCCTACTGTTAATTTATTTATAATAGTAAACTTGCAAAATAATTTAATATTTGTTAATAATATTTTATGAAATTATTATTTAAATTTTTGTTATATATAATTTACCTTTTATTTATTACTTAAATAAATTTCAAAAATTATTTAATAAAAACCAATTAATATTAAATAAAAAACAAAAAAAAATCATTAATTATATAAATTAATTTATAATGATCTGAACATAATAAATTATATAATATAACTATCACATTAATATCACTATTTAAAAACATTAAAATATAAATAATATTATATTATGATATATAAAATGTTTAATTTAAAATACAATGTTAAAATTATATTATATTATAATATTTAATTTTTTAATTTAAATTATAATATAACAATATAATATTTATATAAAAGATATTATAATATATATTCATATAAAAAATATTATAATATATATACATATTTAATTTACGCTATAATATATTATAATTTATTTATAATATATAAAAAACACAATAAAATGTGTAGATTCACCATTTTTTTGGATAAGCTCTTAAAAAAATGTTTATACAAATATAAATTAACATTAATATATAATAGAAAACATTCTATTAAAAATATTCTTTCAAAATATCTCAACTCAATATTTAATATAAAGAAACATTCTATTAAAAATATTCTTTCAAAATATCTCAACTCAATATTTAATATAAAGAAACATTCTATTAAAAAAATTGCTAACTATAAGCATGAGCATATATTAAAAAACCTTCTATTCAAAAATTTGTTACAAAATACCTCCACTCAAACTCCCCTTCCTATGTTTAATTTATTTTTTTGCTTCCGTAAATATATTAATATTCTTCCCGAAGCTAATTTCTTATGAGTTTTCAAATTGAAAGTTTTTCCTTTTGCCTCAAAGTGAGACACATTACCATTCTTTTACCCAGTAGGGATATCTTTAGACATGGAAGTACAAATGATGAAAAATTCATAAGGATATCTTTAGACATAGAAATACAAATGATGAAAAATCCAAGTATCTCTAGCAAGAAACATTTAATGATTAAGTGACATGAATGTACAAATAAAAAAAGCTACCCAAAATTAATAAGATAACACTTCAAGTATGAGAAAGAAAGAGCCTTGAGTGTCTCTTGAAAGATTACTCTATCAATGTCACTCTATAGAAAAGTTGTTGGCATATAGTCCAAAGAATATAAAAGTTAGGACATTTAGGTCTCAAAATAAAAATTCACATTAAAATAGAGAATACATAATTATGAGAAAGTATTTCCACCAAAAATATTTTATAAGTACTAACATAGGATAATAATAATAAATATTAAAATTAAAATGGAAACAATTGGGTATTAAAATAAAAATTCACATTAGAATCAATAATAAAAAATTATAAGAAAACATTTCAAGCCAAAACAAAACAAAAACCATAAAGTTTTTCCATAAAAATAGTTAAAGGACAAAACATCTTTAAAGAGATAAACAATGTAATAAAATAACAATAATAATAAATATAGTGATATGTAGTAAAATGATAATAATAAATATAGTGGTATATCTAAAGTCAAGGACATAACTAACCAACTTGGTTGGCGCAATTTCATTGTCATCTAAAATGTTTTATACTATTCTACACAATTATTACATACTAGACTCAAAGGACATTCTAGAAAGGACGAGATGTGGAATATTTTAAAGTTTTTCTTTAGGTGAACTGAATGTTACCAGAAACGTGCTTGGCAAGAATTACAGAAATATGCCACGTCATCACCAAAATTACATTTGTGATAATGTCAAGCACTGGTACATTGTGTACAGGAAGCTTTAATCCTGTCACCATAACCACCGCGTGGGTGGCCCGAGGATGCTTTTTATGTCCTGCAAAACAAGGTACATTAAGGTATTTCATCTCTATGCCATTGCCATAGGTGAAGCCTTTTGCTTAACTGGATTTTTGTTTAAGAGCCCTTCAATTCCTATAGTTTTTCAGATCTCTTCTCTTCTCTTCTCTGTTGAAATGGCTAATGTAAGTACTGATCTGTTCTTTAAATAATAATAATAAAAAAGCACTGATCTGTTCTGTAGCTAGGGTTTGATTCTCTATTATTAATGCTGTGATGGGCTGACATGTTGATTGATTGCAGAAAACTGTGATAGGGTTGGACATGAACTGCTCTAAATGCAAGAAGCTTGCCTTGCATTCTGTTACAAAAATAGAAGGTAATTAACTACGGAGACCTAGCATCTTCTTTATTTATTTAAAGTAGTTTTGAAATTTGGCATAGCTGCAGGTTGTTTGTGGAAGTTTAGAGATCTACTTCAGAACTTTTAACGCATGCAAAAACTATGTTCTTGTAATTTGATATTGATTTGATATTGATTTAAAGAAGGTAAAAACTATGTTCTTCTAATTTGATAATGATTTTTTTTAGAAAACATCAAAGCTTTATAAAATTAAAACCATATTGTTCATTGACAGCATTACATTTCATAAAGTTGTCTTTAAATTCTGAATATGGGTTTTATGCAACTTCAGCCAGAAGATCATTGATCAGCCATATTAAACAAAATAACTATCTAATAGTCCTGAATGTCTAACTACTCAACATTGACATAAAACAGAAGTGAGAAGACTATGTATTATATCGGATCTTGTGTTAATCAGTCAGCTCCCATTTATCATTGAATCCAGCCTGCAGAAGCAAGCCTTTCTTGGATAGGCCATCAGCCTTAGCATTAGCTTCTCTGAAGATATGTTGGAAAGAGAGAAAAGAGAAATGGATCCTCACTCTCTCAATGTCCTCAAAGAATGGAAGGAGAAAAATGTCCACCAGAGGCTTATGTTCTTTGAGACAATCCACAACCAGCATGGAGTCACCAAAAATCTGAAGTCTGTCCACTCTAAGGACAAGAGAAAGCCTCAAAAGTATATTGACTGCAGCGAATTCAGCCTGGTTATTAGAGGCATCCCCAAACCTGCTGCAAAATGTATAGACCTAGTGAAAAAGAGATGATTAATTATTTGATATTAATTTATGAGAATATGTATGGCACTTAATTGTTTGAAAAAAAAAAACTAACTTTAAACAATTTTATAAGAATTTTTTTTTCAAAAATTGAATAGTTGAAAGAAATGTTATTATCCATTGAAACTCTGGTTTAAATCATTTCAAATCTTGCTTTATAATGCTGGCGGTTGGCTTTGGACTTTGACTATGTATTACTTCAATAAAGATATATGCTTTGATTATGTATTACTTAAATAAAGATATATCTAAGCAAACCTTGATTTTATTTGATCTTGGTGTTATTAGTGACTACTATACCTGGATTCTGCTGAAGATTATAGTGTCGATTTAATTTGATTTTGGTGTTAAGGTTTGGATGCTGGCTGCAGGAATTGATTCCCTGACTATCAATATGAAGGAGAGCACTCTGACTGTTATCGGAGACGCGGATCCCGCTTGCATGACCGAATTGGTTAGAAAGAAATTTAGATGCGCTCGACTGATTTCCTTCGGGCCTGTAAATTAAATTAATCTGATTGATCTGTAAGTGTCGGTCACCCCTCGTTAAATTAAATCGTGACCTTAATAAACTTTGTTTCCCATTTAGTTTTATGAAAAGTCATAAATCCATACCATAAACCCTGTGCTTCAGATTAGATATACTGTCGGTCCCGTAGTCTATGCTGGGCCCGATCAGATATACTGTGGCCACCATACTGTCCGGCGTCGACCCTTTGCTCCCGATGAAGTTTGGTATGTGTGCAGCGAGCTGGACAATCAAGATTTCTGCAGCGTGTTTGTATATTCGCTGGTGCCCGGAAATTGTACCAGCGGGGCTATGTATATGGTCGCAATAAACTACTATTATTATTGGTGTTGATTACATTTTTTTAAATTGTGTTCTGATTGAATTTGAAGTTTTCAATTAATTTCATTGAGATTATGAAAAGTATTATATAATTTTTATTTAAAAGTAAATAAATAAATTTTTTTTTATTAGTGAATATTTTTATAAATAAAAACTTTTTTTTTAAATAAAATATGATTTTTAAAAAAAAATATATATATATATATATTTTTTAATTTAAGAAGTTTTCTCACATCTAAAGAATGGGTGTATAACTTAGACTTAGGCCAATCTAAATTTGGATAGATCACCTTTTGGACATGAGGATTCAATTTATTAAGCAATATTAGGTTGATTCATAAAAAGGATTTTTAATTGGAGTGGGCTAGCTATGGAGCAAACCTCCCTCCATCGGACGGAGGAGGAGCAAAGTCAACGTTGACTTTGCTCCTCCTCCCTCCGATGGAGGGAGGTTTGCTCCATAGCTAGCTTATTCCTTTTTAATTAGGAAAAATAAGTTCAATATATTGTAGGTATTGAGAGGAGGGAATGGGGTATGGGTGTTTTATAGGTATTCGGGTGGTATAAAAATGGGTTTCTAGTAAAACTAAGGAAAATATTGTCAAAATAGGGTATTTTAATGGGAAATATGTATTGGGAAGAACTTAACAATAGTTTTTTTTAAGTAATTATCAATGTCTAGTGAAATTAAGGGTATTCTTTAATATGCCATGAACAAAGACCTTATAACATGCTTTCAATAAGTGAATACCTAGTGTTTTTGGAGCATCATCTCCACACAAACCAACTAACATATACCTCATGACTTTTAAAAATGATTAATATTTAATAAAAAGAATATTATATGATTTTATAAATTAAAAAAATCATTCATCAATATTTTTAAAATAATTTTTTTTAATAATTTTATAAATAAAAATATATATTTTTAAAATTATTAATATTTAAAAATTTAAAAACAATAATTAAAGATTAAAAATCAATTTAGCAATTAATAATTTAAATTTAAATAATTTTCAAATATATAATATAAATATTGTTAAAATTATTTTCACAAATCATATAAGTTTTTCATTTTTTTAGGGAGGAGAGGTTTACCAATAATTTTTATTCACTTAGAAAACATTGAGATTGAAAAATAATTGTTATAAAAATGGTTAATAAAACTTCACAATTACTTCTAACTGAAAAAGTATTTTGCATACACTTTTGGTTGAGAAATTGAAACATCGTTATTATAAAATTTGTTAAAAAATTAAAATGTATTGTATAAAAGTGTTGAGAAATTCAAACAGAGCTATTACAAAATTTCATCCCATAAAAAGATGCAATTTTTTTTTGGATACGTTTCTTGAAACATGTCAATGTTAAAATCCCTAGCTATCAGAAATTGTGTGTTGTTTGACATGTTTGATAGCATTTGCTCTAGTATATGAAAGAGGCTTTCTAGGTGAGCATGTGGCACGACCTATATATTAATTACCTTTAAGAGAGTGCCTCTTAACAATATATCTGTGGAAATAGCCTTAATAGATTTGCTTGTATAGTTTTCAGATTTGACAATGGGAATATTTGTTCTAATCAGAGTAAGAATACCATGAATGGAAAATGTTGTTATGCTATTGTAGTTGTCTTTGTTTTTTCTTCGTTGGGTGGCAGCTGCAAATGTGTCTCTTGTAAGAATATTATGTTTGATTGCATCATCTCATTGTCATTTGTAACGATATCACTATGCAAATGCAAGCTACGAGTATTCAACGAACAAACAAGAAAATGATTCCTATTTGGGATTGAATTCAAGTCATATTGAAAATCCCATGCACGTGTTTTTTGTAGTCAGTCTATTTCAGTGGCTATTGCTGGACAAGGGGAGAAATTATTTTTCTCTAATCTATTTAAAAGATAAAGAAATTTCATATCTTTGACACAAGAAAGGGCAATGTAAACAAGGCCATGTTTTTTAACCGCTTTTGGATCAAACGCAAATTTCTCCATTGTAAGACCTTGAGCTCTATGGATTGTGCATGCATAAGCTAGCTGAATTGGGAACTGTGTTCGCATGACACTAATGTTATTTTCGGTAGTTGTTTGCAATGTGATCCTTTTAATTGGTGCCCATGAAGATTTGATTTCAGGAGTAAATAGGCAACGCATTTTGTTGCGCTCCAATAAGCCAACTTTTGTGTCCAAAAATTCAATCCAAATAAGCTCAGGGTTGCTTTTGGAATAATATCTAAATAATCCTTCTGCGCCATTTACTAAACCATCTTCAGTCAAGTAGTTTCCTTCTTTGAGTTCAACAAGCATGTTTTGTTTTAAATTTATTGTTGAAGGCAATGCGATTACCTTCAATTTGTTTTTGCTTTTGTCTAGTGGATCAATTTTTCTATCATCTGCAATGACGGCAAATGGATCTTGATTAACAATTGAGAGCATGTTTGAATTATGTTGTTGCACATATTTGTTAGTGTGGAATAGATAAGGGAATGTTGGGTCCATTGGCAATGCTCTATAAAAATGTCGGTTTAAAATTTCAATGTCATCCATTGTATGTGAGCATGTTTGCATTCTATTTAAAACATCTATAATGTTGTTTGACTACTATTTTAAGTTCATAGAATCTAACATTTTCAGTCCAAAATGTATATGGAAATGTTTGTTGATGGACTCTAGGCTTTTCAAAAATCCAAGAATCGTGAACTGGTTGCACTTGGCAAAAATCACCGCAAAAGGTAACATCGAGACCACCAAAAGGTTTTGTTGCAACATGCACAATTTGTCTAAGTCTCTTGTCTATGTTAAAAAGCATTCGAGATCCAATTAAAGATACTCCGTCTATTAACATAGCTTTCAATTGTGCATATTCTTTTGTCAATAGGTCAAGTGTATTGGAATTGAGAGGCAACATTTTTGTAGAGCCAAATGGCAATCTCAGAGCAGAATGAACTGTAACACCACCAACGTTGTATGCAGCTTTTCCAGTGAATGCAAGAATCAATCCTTTTCTTTTCAAAGGATCGCTTTCAAGTTGTTTATCATAATAATGAAGCAAACCATGGTAGATTGCTTTTGCAGTATGTGTTTTTCCTGTTCTAGCTCCACCAGTCAAGAACAAGTAGATTGGACTGAAGGGGTCGTTTATTTTTCTTGTGATAATATCTTTTGTAATTGTTTCTTGCTCATTGTTCAATGTTTTTCTCAAAGCATGATATTCATCTATGGAGAGCAAAAATGGATTTTCAAACAATTTTGGCTCAGTTTGATCTTTTGGTTTGTTTTTTTTGTGTAAGAGGTCCTTACAAATGTCAAATTGTTCAAACGAAGGAATGATAGAGGTTTTGTTTTTTGATAAATCAGGACAAGAGACTTGTAAATTGTTTTTTGCAATGAGTTCAGATGTGACATCAATGCAACCCCATTGGTAGCGTCTTTTTCGTAGGTCGGAGGGTTGGGGACGTTACAGTTTCAGATACCATTTCTATGTCATTTTCATTGTCATTTGTTTTTGTTTCTTCAAGAGGAGACAAGTTGTTTAGTTAAATATTTTTTCCCAATCATGGTTGACAACAACACCTTCGTCTTTGTAGAGCTTGGTTTTGCAAAGGTCTTTAAGTGCGGTCGTCACAGCATTTGGGTGGATAGTTCCAGAAAGGAATGTGTTTTTGTACTGTAGTTTCCTTTTTAGCACAACAACAATTGTTGTTGTGTCATCCAAGTTTCTAGGAAATGCCAATTGAATCTTGTCTAAATCGGCTGGCACATTGATTATTATTCCAGTGAGGCCTAGTTGTGCTCTTTTGTAGCCAAGCTGTCTAACATGCGCAAATGTTGTTCTAGGTGACACCAAACATTCTTCCAATGATGTCAATGCAGCCATAGATGGTAGTAGAATATTGTGACAAGTTTGCGAAGGTGATGCATACGTTGGCATACGCCCATTGTTTAGTTCCTCCTTACAAAATTTGCAAATTTTGCTACGAGTTGAAAGGAGACTAAAGTTTCCAAGAGATTCAAAATATTTAATTGCTAAAATTGTTGCTTTGTTTACTGTACGTATATCGGCTTTGAAATGCAAGTGTTGGCAAATGGAACATGGGTGTATGGGCGTATCTTGAATGAGTTTCTGGTATCGAAATATTGCTTTATTTGTTTTTTCAATTTGCATGTGTCTTTGACGTTTAGCTTCTCCCTTTGAATGATTTTTTTTCTTCAATGATTGTAAGTTTTTTGCATGGAAATCTACATTGCAACATTGGAATGTCTTTTGCAACGGTTCATAGTTTGTGCAAATTGTGCAGAAACCTT
>LPNX011231388.1:42808-66146 GCA_001517045.1 Pseudotsuga menziesii | reverse complement strand
ATCAGCTACTTGTTCTGAAGATGAACAGAAGAGTAGGTGAATGGTGCCATCATGCACAAGTTCTCTGATGTAGTGCATGTGGATCTCAATGTGTCTGGTTCTCTACTTCTGAACTGGATCTTTGCAGATTTGAATGGTACTCTGGTTATCACAATAGATGGTATTTGAGTACTTTGGTTCGAAGCCACACTCTCCAATTAAACCTTGCAACCATAAACATTGAGTTGCTGCATTAACAACTCCTCTGTACTCTGCTTCTGTAGATGAGAGTGCAATGGCACTCTGTTTCTTGCTTGACCAGCTGATTGGCCCTTCTACAAGAATGAACACATATCTTGAAGTGGACTTTCTATCTGTGCTATCACCTGCCCAATCACTGTCAGTAAATCCAATCAACTCAATATCAGATTTTGCTTTATAGAAGATCCCATGTGTCCTTGCTCCCTGAACAAAGTTAAGGATCCTTTTGGCTTCTTTCCAATGGATATCTTGAGGCTGATACATGAATATAGAAGCCACACTTATTGCATAACAAATATCAGGTCTAGTATGTGTCAGATACAACAAACATCCAATCAATTTCCTATACAGTGTATTGTTTACCATCGGTGAAGAATCGGCTTCTTCCAGCTTCACTCCTGAAAGGAAAGGAGTTTTGCTTGCTTTGCAATCCTTCATTCTGAATTTGTTCAGCAATTCCAAGGAATATTTGTACTGGTGCACCTTGATTCCAGCTTTGGTTTGAGCAATCTCAAGCCCCAAAAATTGACTTAAGAGCTCCAAATCTGTCATGGAGAAGGCTTGGTTCATAGTTCCTTTTAAGGAAGCAATCTCAGCCTGTGAGCTTCCTGTAATGAGGAGGTAATCAACATATAACACAATGATAATTAATGGACCATTAACTAACTTCAAATAGACATTTGGATATGATTTGCACCGAAAAAAATTCAGTGATAGCAAGAAGCTATCGATCTTGGCATACCAAGCCCTGGGGGCTTGCTTTAGCCCATACAATGACTTTCTCAACCTGCACACAAGAGAAGGGTTAGTAGAAAAACATTGAGGCTGCTGCGTATATATCTCCTCAATGAGATCTCCATTCAGGAAGGCACATTTTACATCCATGTGATGTACCTCCCATTGCCTTGAGGCTGCAATGGCTAAGGCTAGCCTGATGGAATCCATCTTTGCCACTGGGGAAAAAGTCTCATTGTAATCTATGCCATGAACCTGTGAGTAGCCCTTGGCTACCAATATGGCCTTATGCTTCAGTGGTGAACCATCAGCATAAAATTTGGTCTTATAGACCCACTTACACTGTACTAGTTTTCTCCCTGGGGGAAGATCCACTAGCTCCCATGTGTTACTCTTATGGAGTGAGCTGAACTCCTCCTTCATGACTGTTTGCCATCTTGGATCTCCTGCTACTTCTTCGTATGTTTGAGGATCATACTCCACCATCAAATAGCATTTTTCAGCAAACATAGGATCCTTCATGCACAGACCACTCTCAAATTGAGATCTAGTCCTCCTTGAGTCATTGGGATCCCCAGCTAACTCACCTGCTACATGTAGTGTCTTGGATGCCCATTTTGGCCTTGTGGGGCTGTTAGGGTCTGCAATAAACTCATCTCCATCAGAAAAATCAGAATCAGCATGTTCAACAAACTCTTTACTTACTTCTTGAGGTTCAGGTGGTGAAGAGGCTTCACCAACTTCCACTGCTGCAAGGGGTTCTTCTTCAAACTGAACACACCTTTCAATGAAGGCTTTGTTTGTGCTCAAATTTATCAACTTGTACCCTTTTTAATCTTCATAGTATCCAACAAAAAGACACTCTTGGCTTTGGGGCTGCAAAGCCTTCCTCTTCTCTGTCGCGATTCTAGCCCAAGCCTTTGAGCCAAAAATCCTTAAATGGGTCACATCTGGCTTGTGCCCACTCCATGATTCGAAGGGATTCATGCCATCAAGATATTTGTGAGGCACCCTATTCTGAATATAGGCTGCAAAGTTGATATCTTCAGCCCAGTACTTTGGTGGCAAAGTTTTGGCCTCCATCATGCATGTTGCCATCTCCTTCAGTGATCTGTTCTTCCTCTCAGCAACACCATTTTGCTGTGGTGTGTAAGGGATAGAATGTTGCATCTGAATACCTGCATCTGCACAATAATTAATAAAATCAGACTTGACATACTCACCACCATTGTCAGATATGAGGGCCTTGAGTTTCCTTCCAGACTGGTTTTCAACCAAAGCCTTAAAGACTTTGAATCGGCCAAAAACTTCAGACTTGTGTTTTAGGAAGTGAGCCCAGCAATACCTGGAAAAGCCATCAATAAAATTCAATGCATATTTGGCTTGACTCATGGACATATGAGGGAATGGGCCAGCAACATCACTGTGGATAAGCTTGAGGGGTGCAGAGATTCTCTCATGACTAGCTCTCTCAAATTTGTGCTCTGGGTGTTTTCCTAGGATACAGCCTTGGCAGAATCCTTTGGAAAATTTTATCTTGGGCAACCCTATGACCATCTCTTTTTCACTAAGATCTGATAGATATTTGTAGTTTAGGTGGCCAAATATTTCATGCCAAAGCTTGCTTGCTTCATTAGCATGAAGCAGAAGAGCAGAGGAGTTTGAGTAAGGTAGGAAGTGTGAGAACATGTATACCTTTTGAGCATGATTCGCAACTCCTTTTGCAATGAATCTACCAGTTGAAATCTCTGTGATCTCAACTTCATCGAGGGAGAATATGACCTTCTTCGGAGACCCAGTGTGGGTCATCTGGTACACTGACAGGAGGTTGGAGGCGATACCAGGCACATACAGCACATTGCTGAACTTACCATGATCAAGATCTATCCTTCCTTTGCCTTTACTTTCAGTGAGAGAGTCATATCCCAGTACAATAGATGGTCCTTTTGACATATCCAGTGAGGAGAAGGCCTCCTTAGTTGAAACCATGTGTCTTGAAGCTCCAGAATCAATGATAAAACTAGGTGAGCTTGATCTGCCAGCAACTAGAGCATGAACTCTCTCTCTGTCATCTGAACTTGATCCTCCTTCTCTCTTCTTTGAGCTTTCTAGAAGGGAGATGCCATTATTCTCCAGGAGTTCGGTTAGCATGTCTATCTTCTTTTTCATACAAGATCTTTCAGAGTGATTGCCCTTATTGCAGTATGCGCACTTGTTCATTTCACCTTTGTTTTTTCCTCTTTTGGTTATTCTTCTTGGGACCTTGTTGATCCTCCGGAGACTATTTCTTGCCTCTCTTTCGCTCAGGTGGATTTTTAGATTTCTTTTTGCTTTTTGAATCTACCCTCGAATCTCCAGCAATCAAAGCTTGATCTTTGGATGGTTTGATGGTTCCCATCATCACCATCTTGTCCTATTCTTGTGTGAGAGATTCCATGAAATATGCAAGGCTAGGCATCTTCCAGGTTTGAGCTGTCAGTTTTGTGGCATTGAAGGTCGAAACAAACACTGAATAATCAGGGCCCAGCTTCGAGAGGATGGCCAGTACGAGCTGATCATCTTTCTTTTCGATACCACACTGTTTCAGCTGCAAAACTAGTGCTTTGAACTTGGAGAAATATAGCTGCATGGATTCAAAGCTCGTTGGACTCAGAGAAATCAGCTCATTTTCGATTTGATGTCCCCTCATCTCATCTGTCTTTCCAAAAAGATCAGCAATCTTCTCCCATACTTCATTTGGTGGTGTCAATCCATTGAGATGGAAAAGGAGGTCTCTGGAAATACTTAGACACAGGAGGCCATAAGCCTCATCCCTCCTATTGTGCCATTTTATCTTCTCTACAGCTGCATTGGGATCTACCTCTATTGCCATAGTCAACCTGTAGAGGCCTTTCTCTCTCAACAGTATCTCCATCTCTGCTTTGCATTCAAAGAAATTGAAGGGAGTCAAGATAGTTTTCTGTGATTGATCCATAGCTTAGAAAATCTGTCCCGGCTGTCAGTAGAAGGCTCCCAGTCACTGATGTCAAACATGCAAAACAATTTTTGAAGGAGAGAAACAATATACAATGGATCTGATACCATGTGGAAATTGAACCAGGTGATAGATTAATTTTACTCACAACAATTAACAATTGATCATGCAAAATCACTCACAAAGAGACTGAAAAATGGAGCTAAACACTAAACTGTATTAAATCAGTGTACAATAGCCAACCCTGTAATAACATAGGTTTCTGAATAAATAACATACGTCAGGGATTCAAATGCATGAGGAGCAATTTGAATCTAGCATAAAGCAGGCTTACTAAAAATAAGCAAATCCCCCATAGGTGTAAAAAGATGATCCCAAATCTGTCATGGAGCTCACAAATTGGAAAAAAGGCATAGGAAAGCTAAAGAGTGGTGGAATGGTAGCTTATACATGATTTTTCATGGAGAAAAGAGAGGAGGATGTGTAGGACAAAAAACTAGTCAACCTCACCTAGTCTAGCTTTTCCTTTTGCCTTAAAACACTGAAAAAGCAAGCAATAAAGCAGAAAAAGCAGAAGGGAACCTAGGAGGCCAAGAATAAAGCAGAATTGATTCCTTTAGCTCTCCCATGTGCTACATGAGTCAAATAAGGAAAGTTTGACCATTATAGATAGGCAAATGACAACTTGCACAAGGTGGGACACATGAACTAGGCTAATAAGATAGAAATAATTAAATTAATGTCTAAATGGGTAAACTATGGGTTGATTATTCTAACACACCGATAGGTTAGTGGTTAGTCTTCTCGACCTCCGATGCTTAACCATCGCGACATTAGTGATATGAACTGCTGACACTGTGGTAGTGCTCAGCTTTAAATTTCTGATCCTCAGTGCCTAAAACTTCCGATCATCGATGCTTAAGTTGTTTGTTCAGCCTTTAAAAAGGTTTTTGCAAATTTGCTATCTACCGAAAGAGGAAATTCACCACGGTAATGGGGTTGGGATTCTGGCGGCTTAGGAAAGAAAGATAACATTTAATTAGCCTCCAAAAGCCAACTTTTCGATGGCTAGTTAACAAAATTGCGGAGGACCTTAAACCACCGAAAAGCAAAAAAAAAGGGAAATGGTTGAGAACTGTCATATCTAACCCTGTCAACAAGACAAAAGATCAGTTTGGAGCATGATTACCCACCAAAAATACCTAGAGCCATGCGACTGTGTGGGAAATGAGTGAAAGAGGCCGTTATTTAAAAGCACAAACTGATATGACCACCAAACCTCCAGTTTTCCTCCACCGGTCCCAAAGATCATCACATAGACCTCCGAATGCTATGGTTGAGGCAGGGTATGGTTAGCTGGGAAAATATGTCTCAGGGATCGAGCTGCTGTCATCATTTGGGTGACCTCAGCTTCCATAAGTAGTATAAAATCCTCATAATCAACGACTTGGGACTTCATTGAATTTCATTTTCAAAATTAGCATTGTTCCCACTAGAAAAAAGAGCTCTGAAGGAGCATCTTGTTGAAGCACAATGTATACAAAGTCTAAAGGCTATTTTGTAGGTACCCAAGAGGTTGCACCCATCAAGATGAGGAAAAGTGGACCAGCTCTCAGACAAGAGCTGGGTGATGTCAGTTATTTAGAGGCCCATCAAGAAGTTTGTAGACTGTTCCATGAGGTAGGCTGCTACAAATATTGTGAAAGAATACAGGATTTTCATTAGCAGGGGGTTGAAGCTTTTTCCCTGTCATTTGATGGTTCAAAAGTAGTCATAGGAAGGGAGGAATTTCTCATAGATGAAGCACTAATCTTAGAGGTGATTGAACTCCCTTGCACTAGAGATAAGTGGTTCAAGACCACCATACCCAAAGATGTGGATTTTAGGTCATATCTCAAGCCTGAGCATAGGGAAATGATATGGAAGAAGAGTGTGCCATCATCATGGCTGGAAGAGAGTTGGTAGCAGCTAATAAAGGCCATTATGGTCTATTTGACCTATGAAGGAATATACAACAGAGCAATGATCTATCATTTCAAACTCATGAACCACTTCATAGGTAAGAACCCTCTTAATCTGCCCTTTTATTTACATAGGAGTCTAGGGAATATGGCCCATCAAGTGAAAGCTCAGCCATCCAAAATTGATGGCGGGTTGTGCCACCATGGTCTGATCCAACTATTGGTCCAGGAATCATTGAAGAAAAGAAACATTGCTTGGCTCTATTTCCTATTCTAGAATGGCTTTGAGACGGGCCTTCAACCAGAGGAGAAAGGAAAATCTCCTTCCAAAAAATTCAGTAGACCTAGCAATCGAAGGATCAATCAGCTACTGAGGTAGGTTTATGAAATGGAGGTCTTGGAAAGAGAACTGAAGAGAAACAATGAAACATTGACTAGGAGAAACAAGCTATTGCACAAGTCCTACTTGGAGCAGAGGGAGAGATACATCTTCTTGAAAAATCTCAACTCAAGGTACATGAAGGACAATACCAGGTTACTCAGGATGGTGAGGCTCCAAATGTTGCAGTTGAAAGAAGCAAAAGCAAACCCTAGCAGCCACCTTCCCTTATCAAACTTAGTTGAACTAACCATCAATTTCTAGCCTACTAAAACAAGCCAGGGCCCAACAAACACTCCAAACAAAAAACCCTCAGAAGAAGGAGGCTGAGAAAACAGGCCTGGAAAGGCATTTTTGAGTGACACATAATAAATTTTGTGAAACAGGGATTTCGGTTGTTAAGCAGGTGCTGAAGTAGTCCGTTAACCACCGAAAGATCCTCTTTTCGGTAGTTAACTATTCAAATATACTAGTAACTTAGCCACCAAAAGCGGATAGAGCTTCAAAAGCGATGTTTTGATAGACAGAACCGAATTTTGGTGACTGTAGATGGCTCAAGGATGTAAGTTAACGATAGAAGGTGCTGACAGAAGTATCAGAAAGGGTTTGTTTAGATCTATTATGACAAACAATGCCATAAAGTTGTCAACCCTAATTGTCAAGGAGAAATCAGTGGGTTAACTGACAATGAACCAGTAGCGGTGACTATCAGCAACTACTTCAGTTATTTAATATTCAGTCTGTGAACTAAATATTCATTTGTAGTTAGACAAGTAGTTAGGTAGGGTTTTGAACCCTAATTTGAAAAAACTCTTACTTTTGATTATTTTTGTAAAAAACAGATCCAAGTTTTAGGGTCTAATCTTTTTGTAAAAGGATATAAAGCCTAAGATCGATTTTCAAATAAAGGTTCAACTTTGGGGATTTATAATCCTATAATGCTTTCACGCTTCTCTTTTTACTTATTCATGATATAAGCTCTTTTGTTGTGATCTGTTCAGCCATCATCTCTTTCTTTATTGTGTTTATGCCTGAATGTGTATTTAGGTCATTTTCAGATTGATTAAAAAGCTGATAGTTGTCATCCTATTGGTTTGTTAGTGCGATTTGATTTATAAATACCATCCTCATCAATATTTAGCCATTCTTATGCATGTGTTTTGTATTTAAGTCTGCCAACCTAGTGAGTTCTCCATCCCTGCACCTTATTGTGGAATTTCTGAGCAATTGTAACTAAAAGCCTTGTAAATGAGTGATTTTTATGCATGCCTTGAGAGTGGAAAGGTTAAATAGGTCAACTGACTTGATCCATATCAGAAAACCCCAAAAACATTGTAAGCTACCAGGCATCCTTGAGCTACAACCTAGAGGAGTTTCCTGGAGTGATAAAAGTATGAAAACATCCACACATGTGTGAATGGTTGCGTATTATTTCGCAAAAACCTTGCAAGTGAGATGGAATGTCCTAAATGTAAAGAAGGGAGGTATAAATCAGGGTTGAAATCAAATTTAGCTCCTAGAAAGGTTCTTCGACACTTTCCACTAATCCCACAGTTGCTTCGAATGTATAGATGTCGAGACATTGCTGAGTTGATACAACGGCATGCCCAAAATAAGAGCACTAATGGAAAACAATGATTTGTGGCAGATTCTAAGATGTGGATGGAATTTGACAACAGATGGCCCAATTTTTCCCAAGATCCTCGTAATATGAGGCTTGGTTTAGCTCTAGATGGTGTGAACCCATTCTCATATCAAAGTACCAAATGGTCAACTTGGCCGGTGTTTTTAATAAATTATAACTTGCCTCCATTGTTAGCAATGAAACCATTCTTCTTCATGTTGTCATTAATTATACCAAGAAAGAAAAGTGTGACTTCAAATATAGTTGATGTGTATTTAGAGCCATTATTTGATGAGCTAGCAGAATTGTGGAAAGGAATTGAAGCAATTCAAATTTTACGGGATGGCCATTCTATCCAGTTCACTTTAAGATCTTCTTTATTGTTTATGATACATTGTCTTCCTGCATATGACACATTGACTAGTCTAAATGTTCATGGATACCATGGATGTCCAGCTTGCATGTTTAAGGCTTTTGTGAGACACTCAATTAGTTTACGTAAGTGCATTTATTGTGGACATCATGCCTACCTTAAAATGGAGCATTCATATCGTCGACAAAAGTCACGTTTCAATGGTTAAGAAGAGAATCGTGAAGCACCATTGGCAATAACAAGTGATTACATTATTGAGAATGGAGAAAAAAGAATGCAGTTTATTAAGGATGGTGGAATTTGTGGTAGTAAAAATGATCCACTTAATGATAGTGGTGTAAAAATTTTGTGCATATTCTATAAGTTGCCATACTTTAAGCATATATCCATTAGGCATATTATTGACTTTATGCGTACTGAGAAAAACATAGCTTTTTCTATTATAGAAACTCTTTTTGGTGCATATCATACAGTGTCATCACGCCTAGACCTTGAACAACTAAAGATTCATCAAAATATTTGTGTTGAAAAATGTGGTCATGGAAAATATAGAAAGCCTACTACTCCTTATGTGTGGACAAAGGAACAACGTGCACAGTTCTTAAAGTTGATGTCTCAGACTTGCTTTCCTACTAGATATGTAAGTAGTAATATTAGAATCCAAATTGACAAAATAGCTTAAGAGGCCTCAAGACCCATGACTATCATGTCATAATCGAGGATATTTTACCTATTGTGGTCATATCAAGTTTGAAAAAGGGGCCAAGATTGGAAATTATAAGGTTGGGCCTAATATTGAAGAGAATGAGTTTGCATGTGCTAGATCCTTCAAACTTTGATAATTTGAGGGAAGAGGTTGTTGAAGTCTTTTGCTTATTGGAACGAGAATTTCCACCAACAATATTCAATATTTCTATGCATCTTCTTATACATCTAGAAAATGAACTAGATCATTGTGTCCCAATAAGAACGAGATGGATGTATCATATAGAATGATATATGAAGCTTCTAAAAAAGTTTGTTCGTAATAAGGAAAAACCAAAAGGTAGCATGTGTGAGGGATATTTAATGCAAGAGGCCATAGGTTTTTACACAGAATATATGAAGGATTTTAGCAGTTTCAATCAACGTGTATGGGATGATGATGAAGAAAAGAGAGTTGCAGGTGAAGTATTAGAAGGAAATGGACATCACTTCAAGCTATCAAATGAAGAAAGAACTTCAATACATGCCTATGTTCTTCAAAACACATCCACATTTGATAAGTGGCGCAGGTAAAATTTATTTTACATGATAATTTTTCTATTTAATTTCATCTAATAGCAAAATTATTTTCATTCTTACTATCATGTTTGTTCATATTCTATGCAGAAAATACAAAGCAGAGATTCAAACAAGGACACAGCCATCTTGAAAGCATAGACTTCAGGAATCGAATATTGGAGGTGGTCTGAATTTTCCAAAATTTCATGATTGGATTTCTAGTGCAATAAATTATGCACGACAACAAGGTCAAGATCTAATCGTTTGAGGAAATGGATCTTTCATGACCTCCACATATATATGCTTATCGTTTCAGTGGGATGTGGGCCTATGGTAGTCATTTAAGAGTGGAAGAAAAGGACACAAGAAAGGTAAATTGTGATTGTGTTGTTAGTGCTGAATTTCATCACGACACTAGTAACAATTTCTATGTTGGATTCATACAAGAAATTATTAAAGTTGATTATGGTGAAACTAGTCCTATATTATTAAATTGTAAATGGATCAAACCATCTGCAATACAACATGATGAGTATGGATTTTTACATGCAAATACATGTCAAATCTTATCAAAGACTGATGAGTCGTATGTTTCCCCTCTTCAAATTAACCAAGAATTTCTAATTGACGATATAGCAAGCCCAGGATAGTCATATGTCATTCAAATGGAGCCTTGTTCGAAAAGGAAATTTATGCAATGTGTTGATATGATCATCGATGGGCATTGTAATAGTTTACAAGAAACTTTGGAAGAAAAAGCTGAAGATGTCGATAGAGTATTTGAAGAGGAAACTTTTCTTCCCTATGAACAGCTTGAGATAGAGAATGTAATGCATGGTCAGGAAAATCTATTGTATGAGGACGGTAAAGAAGATAAAGCAATTGCTTACATGAGTGATCAAGATTGTGATCTTGATGGCAATGCAAATGATAATGATGATGATTTGTCCCATGAATTTATGGAATAAACTTTCCCTATGTAAATGGATTTTATTTTTTTGGCCATTGGGATTAGGTAGCCAAAGGATTTTACTAAACTTTGTATGGAATTTATCCTTAATGATATTTGATAGGCAACATTTTCATTTTTGTTTCTGTTCATCTCTACATACATGATATATGTGGGTTATTATTGCCATGTTCTACTTGTTTTCAGTACTGTGATTCCAATGGGCTCCAGTTAGTGTTTATTGCTGTCATGAGAATTTGAATTTAGATATTTTATAGTCGTTGTTTGCACATGCACTAATGGTTTTACTAAACTTTGTATGGAATGTATCCTTAATGATATTTGATATGCAAACTTTTCATTTTTGTTTCTGTTAATCTATACATACATGATATACATGGGTTATTATTGTCATGTTCTACTTCTTTTCAGTAGTGTGATTCCAACGGGCTCCAATTAGTGTTTGTTGCTGTCATGAGCATTTGAATTTAGATATTTTATAGTCATTGTTTGCATATGTGCTAATGGTTTTACTAAACTTTGTATGGAATTTATCCTTACTGATATTTGATATGCAAGATTTTCATTTTTGTTTTTTTTCATCTCTACATACACGATATACGTGGTTTATTATTGTGATGTTCTACTTCTTTTCAGTACTGTGATTCCAATGGGCTCCTGTTAGTGTTTGTTGTTGTCATGAGCATTTGAATTTAGATATTTTATAGTCGTTGTTTGCTTACGCACTAATGATTTTTTTAAGAGAAATTTTGGACATATAGGCTATGAAGAATAAGGGGTTGAAATGTAAAAGTGACCCCAACAAAGATGAAAATGTGACAGAATATGAGCATGCTCGTAAAGACCACATCACAAGAAATGAAGAGTATTTTTCATCCCTTGGTTTTGGAAACAAGTAAGTAGTTACTCCTTGTACCTTTTCACTTCTATGCATATTTGATGAAAGTTTTATAGAATCTATTTCATGATGTAGGCCATATATGATTTTGATTCTAATTGGTAATTATTTTCCTTATAGGGGAATGTTGGATTCTACAAAAAATGATCATCAAAAACAAAATGCAAGCAAAGAAAAATCACTGCCAGCTCGTAGAAGCAAACGCCTTGGTATACCAATACATGAAGATGAAGTTAATGATAATAATGATCAACTTCCTCATATACCAGATGATAATGTCCAAGATTTGTATGAAAAAGTGGCATCTTCTGGTGAATCAGGCTTGCGAGATATTTTTTTTAAATTAAAGCAAAGATTTAAAGGCTCATCTGAGGGGATTGGTGACCTAGCAAGTGCCACACCTATTGAGGAGATTCCTAATCTAACTAGTGATAGAATTGTTGAGGGGATTGGTGAGCTACCTATTGCCACAGTTGTTGTCTCCAATTATGAGGAACCAATTAATCCTTCTTCCTTAGAAAAAACACCAATTACATCTCCTCAAAGGAACGTTCTAGGAAATGAAACTGCTATATCCACAAATATGAGTGGTTTTTCAATGCCCAAAACTAGTTCTAAAGATCCATCACCTTTCATCAGAAGACGCTGAGTTATTGAAGGCTTGTATAGGAGCACACAAATGGAAGAAAAAGAAATAAAATCAGAAGGGAAGAAGGCTTATGTGGTCGAGGTAATAGATGGCGAGCCTACTGGACCAAATTCTTCAAGGTGGTACACAAAGTTGGGCACGAGAATAAGGTCTTATTTGGATGTTACCAAATCCACCTTTATAGATCAAGATCCAAGAAATGTTGATCTAGTGATCCAACAAATGGAAAATGTTTTTGAGACGGTTGGTGGTAGGATTTCTGTTAAATATTACAAGTATAGAATGAGAGTTTTGATGAATAATTTTACGCATAAATGCAGAAAATTAATCTTGGATGGAAAAGATAGGGAGATCAGCTTGACTCCCAAACAGTGGGAAGATTTGAAGTAAAGTATGCGTGATGAAGAATTTCTGGAAAAGAGTGCAAGAGGGAAGAAAGGAAGAAAGCTTGTGAAGGATCGATATTTTTTGGGTCGAGGAGGGTTGAGAGCCAAACAACACATATGTGTAAGTAAATAGTGTTTTTGTTGAATAGTGTACATTGTGTTCTGCCTTTTTGATTTGTCTATATTTCCAATACATTGTGTGTTGACAATGATTTGCACGTTGAAGGAACTAATAGAGAACCTAATTTGAGTGAAATGACTCAGTATATGGCAGACTTAGAAAATTCTAAAAAAGAGAGGTCCTTGCCATCTATTGAAGTTGATAGAATCCAAATAAGAGGCCCGTCTACTGTTGAAAACATTAGTGAGGATTATAACATTGCAATGAATTGTTGTATAATTGGGTTTTCAGAGAAGATGTCGACCATAGCCTCCTCCACTGAACCTCTTGTTGCTGCATTCAATTTAAATAAGGGAAATACTATTGATTCAAATGAGGTAGGCTAATTATCAATCCCTTCCAACCATTTATTCACCTACTATTTTAATCTATGGATGTTATTTATCCATTTCACTTCACTCACGAAGCCTCTTTTTTTTTAATGTAAATGTCTGTCAATCATAGGAAAAAACCATAATTATGGATGGTGCAACACTATTGAAAGACCCAAACGATGGCCATGAACATGCAAAGGTATGTACTAAATCAATTGGTATACTAGAAGGCATGAAGCCCTATATCTTAGAATATGGTTTAATTGGTATACTATTTTTTTTTTCACAGTGCTCAATAATTCTAGGGTGGCATGAAGTACTCCAGGAAGGTGAAACTGTTAAAATATTGGATCCATATGATGGTGTTATTGTTGGCATTGGACGAATTCATTCACTTTCTGTGATCCATGGAGTGGCACTTGGTCTTGAAGATGCAAATGTCAATGTCATCAATGTCACAAGTAACATCCCACTTTCGTATGAAGATAAAATAGATGGATGTCTCTGTTTGAAGGAGAAGGAAAGGAGTTTCATTAGGTGGCCAAAGAAGTATTTGGAAAATTCGTCAAACTAGATGATTTTTTATGTTCTTGTCCCAAATATTGATGTTCTTGAAGTTCATGTTGTTGAGAGTATTGACTAGTAATGGCCTCTTTCTGTAGTACCACCCATTGTCTAGGCAGTATAATTCTATTGGTTTTCTTATACAAGGGTGTTGAACGCTGTTGGGTAACTCCATATCTCATCCTTATTTTATACGCTGGTTTGAAATTGAATACTTTATTGGTATTATCTGATAGATATGTTGTATTGCAGTCACTAGAAGTGTTTCATAGTTCCAGTCACTAGAATTTTTCATAGTTGCTTCACTTCTATTTTGCGGAGTGTTATACATAGCATATATATTTTTTAAAACTAAAATTCTTACCAAAGTGTTGAATCAACGTGTATGTGATAACAATTCCTTTTTCCTTTTGCACATTTATAATTATATTTCATGTACTGTTATTATTAATTGTCATTGGATGCTTCAACTTTAACACAGGGACCTTTGGGAGTGTTAAACTGAAAGAAATGAAAATTATGTTATATATGTTACCACGTTGTTTCCTCCTTTACATATGCTAGTTTAACTTGTTCGTTTTACTACTGTTGTTATTGATTTCCCTTGGATGCTTCAACTTTAACACAGGGACCTTTGGGAGTGTTAAGTTGAAAGAAATAAAAATTATGTTTTTACTTTATCTTGCATTGTCACAGCTATACCTATGTGTTTCTGGTATTACTATTGCTGTTATTTATTGTCCTTGGATGATTCAACATTAAGATAGGGACCTTTGGGAGTGTTAAGTTGAAAGAAATTGAAATTATGTTTTTACTTTATCTTGCATTGTCACAGTTGTACCTATGTGTTTCTGGTATTACTATTGTTGTTATTTACTATCCTTGGATGCTTCAACATTAATAAAGGAACCTTTGGGAGTGTTAAGTTGAAAGAAATGAAAATTATGCTATATATGTTACCACTTTCTTTTCTCCTTTACGTATGCTAGTTTAACTTGTTTGTTAATTTATTACTACTACTGTTATTGATTGTCCTTGGATGCTTCAACTTTAACACAGGGACCTTTGGGAGTGTTAAGTTGAAAGAAATGAAAATTATGTTATATATGTTACCACGTTGTTTTTTCCTTTAAGTATGCTATTTTAACTTGTTCGTTAATTTATTACTACTGCTGTTATTGATTGTCCTTGGATGCTTCAACTTTAACACAGGGACCTCTGGGAGTGTTAAGTTGAAAGAAATGACCTTCCTTATGCGATGATGATAAAACTTAGAATTATTGTACAGAACACATATGGACTATACCTTGACAGAGAAGATAAAAATTTTACACTTCGTCTTGTGGGTAAAATGGTTGTTTCCCCTCCTTGATTGTACACATCGGTCTTGTGGGTATTTTCTTGTGGGTATTGTGTGTGGGTCTTGTGGGTCTTGTCTATCAAATAGGCTTTCTTATCCCTTGACTTTAGGCATGTCTACAAGCAGCACAATATGAGTTCAGATTGCTTATCCAAGGAAGCACTTGATATGAAGGCTGGTCTTCTCTCCTTCTTAGAACTTTGGGAAGGAGAAATTATTGAGGAAGGCTTGATACAACTCTTTTAAGAGTTTTTTTCAGTATTTGTGGCATACTCATGTTTTTCCCTTTTCGAGTATGGGACTCTTTATCCTGCCCTCTTGTATTAGCTAGGGATATATTCTTATTTTCATTCCCCTCGGGTATGTTTGTTCCACCCAAGAGGCCTCCTAGATAAGATTTCTAGGCTCATTCTGTTCCCCCTGTGGTAATGATTTTTCTATCTTTCTTTGAGATTTTGAGTTTTGTGGGTGGAGAGTTGTTGGGTCGAGACTTGGGTTGACAGCTACTGCAAATGCAAGTAGATTTATATATATATATATATATATATATATTGAGGTTGACAGTATTGATCCATGACCTTGTGGACTGTATTTGTCTCACTCTTCCCTAAATGGGTCATAGCATCAACTGAATGGATATTTAGTTTTGACATTGAGGAATCATGCACATTGTTTCCCATAAGGTGTTCACTTAATTTTTCATGAGGGTTTATGGGTTGGTTTCTGAGTTTTATGAGCAAGTCTAAAGTATGATGTTGTCTTTTTCTTAGTTGTAAAATGAATTTTGGGAAATCCATGCCACCTGTGGACAATGAAAGGAAATGAACATCCCATGTACCTCATTTCTGGGCAGTTTTGGGCCCTATAACAGCAAGTTACAACAATAATTAAGCCAAGATGGGCATTGTTTTGAACATTATTGGGTGTGTTTCACCTTCTAGCAGCCTCGGCATTCAATTTGGGCCATTTTTGTGGATGTGAGGCAGTTATGGGCACAAGTTAGGACTATCCATGATGTCCTCCTAGAGCAGACAATGACAATATCTGAGATATGGAAAAGCTAAGAGAAGAAATCCTAGCTGCGTTGAGTGGAGTTTGGACCTCAAGCCCTAAGCCATGAGGCAATAAGTGTAGCTGTTAAAAATTTAGTCCAGTTAGGTGCAGTTGTTTGTGGCCAAAAAGGCCTAAAAAAATTAACTGAATCTGATTTGAATCTCATCAAGCTGGGTGTAGAACCTTGATTAGGGATTTTGAGTTTTGTGCATGGAGAGTTGTTGGGTCGACAACTGATGCAAATGCAAATAGATTTTTTTGTTTTTTATATATGTTTTGAGGTTGATAGTATTGATCCATGACCTTATGGTCTGTATTTGTCTCACTCTTCCCTACAACTACCTATCTCTCTCTCTCTCAGGTATGTCCATTGTTTCGTTAGTGACTTGTCTCCTAAGAGACAAAGTGTGATCGTATTATAAATCCGAGTATAGAAATTAAGGAAGGTCTAAACCACTTTGTTTTTTCCTATTTGTCCATTTATAATATTTTTGCATGTTCTTGACTAATTATGTTCATACATATCCTAGGTAACTGTAATTGATAAATGTACATAGTGTTGATATGTAGTAATCTTGGCTTGGTTTGGTGAAAAATGGGTCATAGCATCAACTGAATGGATATTTAGTTTTGACATTGAGGAATCATGCAAAAAAGAGTAAACAGAGCTCTGTAATTGAATCACATAGACTTGGAGAAGGCTCAATTGGGTCTTGGGCATAGCTACAGCAGAGCCAACATGAAATTCAATGTCAAAAGAGTGGATTACATGGTTATACAGGCTATTAGTCTTCTCAATACCTTGGACAAGGACATCAACACCTTCTGCATGAGAGTAAGGGATTGCAAGTTTAAACTTAGTATTGTTTTACTTTTTTTTTCATTTTATATGAAACAACATTTAAGATAGTTCAGTTAGGGTCAATTCTAACAGCTATCAAGTTGAGGTCAATTTCCCATAAGTTTCTTTTAATTATTTAGTTAGGACTCATGAATCATATTTATACTGAAAGGTAAAAGGATTTGTTTATTAACTTAGATTTTTGAATGCGTATCATCCCATGGGATTGTTTATAGCTAGTGTTATCTCGTTAACATTTGAAATAAGTATATTCAATTGAAAAGGAAAACTGCAATTATTTTGGTAAATGAAAAAAACTTAATTAAAGTGCATATTTAAAATATAAGATTCAAACAGAGAACAACTGCGATGGCAGTTATAAATTGAATCAGTGCTATGAAACAAAATAGGTTACCAATCATGAACTAGTTCTAATTACCTTTACAACTAATACTTGATGGGTTAGTTTGTGGGGTATCTTTCATCAAATGATAAATATTTGATTACAAATATGTTTTTCTATTTCGATTGATTCACATGGATAGACATTTCAAGTAAGGTTCATTTGCATCTCTCCAATGCTTACCTCACTGTCCTTTTTATCTTCATGTAATGCCAACCTCTTAAACATTCAGGAGGGGAAATTATTGGCTAAGCTCACAAGGTGATTCCATTTTTAGTTGTTCATAAGATAGATGATAATAACGGATTTATATCTCTGGTTCAGTTTCCTCTTAATTCCTGGCACTTCATAAGATAGCTGATAATAATGGATTTAGGTCTCTGGTTCAATTTCCTCTTCAAACTTGGCACTTACTAACTTTACAATAGTCTGACGAGGTAGTTAAGGCCTTGATTATCCATGTTCTTGTAGTAAGTACTACCTAGATTCTAGGCTGAAACCATGTGGGGGTAAAATGTTGATAACTAGCATTCTAGGACTAGTAATTGTCCAAAAACAGGGTACAAACTAGAGTGTAATGTGTAGTCATGTGCATCTCCATGAGGTAGATCACTTTAGTTATTTTAACCAATTACATAGTTAAACCAAAATTTTCTCCGTATCTTTATTTATGTAAAGAGTCTTCATTTTTTGGACAGTTATGTTTGTTTTGCTCTTATTGTAATCCATTCAATGTAGACATTCATAAAAAGGGTCTGTATAATTGTCTCCAGTGGTCAGGAATGTATGGTTCTTTTTGTCATCTGGAGCTTTCATAATAGGGACCTAGGAAAATTGTATTTGTTGCTTGCAGGCCAGTAGGATAAGGTATTTCTTTAGTCAATATAGATATTGTGGATGGATGTGTATTTTTAAGTTAATCATCCCATTCTTTCTTGTTTCATGCCCTATTTGATGATTCTCTAGCTTCAGCATTAATTAATTAGTAATTTATCTGCAGGGAATGGTATTCATGGCATTTTCCTTAGCTGGTTAAGATTATTAATGACAACTATACATATGCACAGGTGGCAAAGTTTGTGAAGGATAAGTCCACTTTATCGGTTGACACTTTACCTGAATTAATAGAAATAACTGGAGATTAAGACAAAGCCAAGGATATCATAGAAGTTGCTAAAGCTTCCATGGGTACAGACTCTAATCAGATAGATACTTTTTTATTGAAATGAAATAATGTTTATTTCAGTTGTAATTTAATCACATATCTTGAATCACATAGACTTGGAGAAGGCTCAATTGGATCTTGGGCACAGCTACAACAGAGCCAACATGAAATTCAATGTCAATAGAGTGGATAACATGGTTATACATGCTATTAGTCTTCTTGATACCTTGGACAAGGACATCAACACCTTCTGCATGAGAGTAAGGTATTGCAAGTTTAAATTTAGTATTGTCTTTACTTTTTGGGGGTTTTATATGAAACAACATTTAAGATAGTTTAGTCAGGGTCAATTCTAACAGCTATCAAGTTGAGGTCAATCTCTAATAAGTGTATTTTAATTCTTTAGTTAGGACTCATGAATCATATTTATACTGAAAGGTAAAAGGATTTGTTTATTAACTTAGATTTTTGAACACTCATCATCCCATTGGATTGTTTATAGCTAGTATTATCTCGTTACCATTTGAAATAAGTATATTCAGTTGAAAAGGAAAACTGCAATTATTTTGGTAAATGAAAAAAACTTAATTAAAGTGCATATTTAAAATATAAGATTCAAACAGAGAAAAATTGTGATGGCAGTTATAAATTGAATCAGTGCTATGGAACAAATTGGGTTACCAATCATGAACTAGTTCTAATTACCTTTACAACTAATACCTGATGGGTTAGTTTGTGGGGTATGTTTCATCAAATGATAAATATTTTATTACCAATATGCTTTTCTATTTCCATTGATTCACATGGATAGACATTTCAAGTAAGGTTCATTTGCATCTCTCCAATGCTTGCCTCACCATCCTTTTTATCTTTATGTAAGAAATAGAAGACTGCAAGGAGAATGCAAAAACTCTTACTGTTGAATCCTAGAGAGCCCAAAAGATCAAAATGAGTGAGGGTTCAAGGGACTTCAAGGAAGAATCCCAATACCAACAACGCGGTCTATTGTCAACTAGTCTAATATTTGTAGAAATTTCGATACAGATTAATGTATTCCTGCGATTCTCCTGATCTAACAAATTTTCCTCTTGTTAAATACAGAACCGCTTCTACTCTAATTATTGCGGAAACAATTAAACCACGATTGACATAACAATGCACAGAGTGAAATATCAATAATACACAACACAATGTTTTCCAGGGAAAGCTTAAAGCTCAAAACCCCACTATCATATATATGTATATCATGAATCATGAAACAATCTCATACAAAACTCTAATCCAAGAGCTCTCAGTACAATATGAAAGTCTCACCGTGTCATACACGAATTAGCTAATCATGCGCCAATTCCCTGTGTTCAGACAACCTGCCTCCTCTGCGCAAACGCTGATGCGCAAACTCCTCTGTGCAACCTCTAATGCGCAAACTCCTCTGCGCAACCTCTGAGATCTCAATTATCCCCAATTGAATCGAATCCAATTGAAACTCTGTTGATTGCTACGTTTGCTCATGCTCATAAGCATATTCACTGCATGTGTGAACAAATCACAACTGATAGTCAACTGTCCCTTTCACCTATGATCTCAACTGGTGTCCATTGGAATGCATATAGTTACCGGTGGCAAGTCTTCAGTTGTATGTGAGTTAACTTGTGAGTTTAGTGAATTAACTAATTCACTGAACTCACACTAATACAACTAAACTTAACTCACTTAACTACACTTACAATTCTATTACAATTCCAAATCACTCAGTTATGAACGAGATAATAGACTAATAGTTATTGTCTAATTTAATTAAGGGAAAAGGAAATTAGACACATGTTTCTTGTTGACTTTTCAACACTCCCTCTCAACAAGAAAGGGATTATCCTTCACTCCAATCCTGTCCCTATGATATTCAAATTTGCTCCTGGTGAGTTCCTTTGTCAAAATGTCTGCATCCTGATCTTCCGTAGGAATGTATTGAAGCAACATGATCTTCCGCTGCACACAATCTCTGAGATGATGATACCGGATATCTATATGCTTAGATCTGTCATGAAACACAGGATTAATCGAGAGTTTAATGCAACTCTGATTATCACAATAAATCACTGTCGGATCTAAGTGAGAACCAAACAATCCAACCAAGATCTTCCTCATCCAGATAAATTCACATGCAGCTTGGCTCGCTGCCATGTATTTCGCTTCAACTGAACTAAGTGCCATGGATCTCTATTTCCTGTTGTACCAAGACACAGCTGTAGATCCAATACTAAAGATCCCTCCTGATGTGCTCTTTCTGTCCGTTGGGCTGCCTGCCCAATCTGCATCCATGAAGCCAAGCAACTTCACCTCATCTGTCTATCTGTACCATAATCCATACTCAACAGTGCCCTTCAGATATCGCAGGACATGCTTCCCTACCTTCCAAAAGAGTTTGGTAGGCTTAACCATCGCTTGACTTAGCTGGTTAACCGCATAGCAAATATCTGGCCTCGTATTCACTAAATACATTAGCAAACCTACTAACTGTCGATAGACAGTAGCATCCACTACCTCTTCAGAAGTAGCATCCACTTTCCTCCAGTTTCCGGGAAGAGGAGTATCCATGGGTTTGCAGCCCTCCATGTGAAACTTACTTGGTATCTCTCTTGCATACTTTTCTTGAGACACAAACAGTTCACCATCTCGCTGCCATATTTCCAAACCAAGGAAATAATGAAGAAGGCCCAAATCCTTCATCTCAAACTCCTTTGCAAGGTCCTTCTTGCATGAGTGTATCAGCTACTCATCACCTGTCAATATTAAATCATCAACATAAAGCACAATGATTAAAATCTTACCCTCCACCACCAATTGGTATAGGTTTGCATCTGCTTCACTTTTGGTGAAGCCCAATCCGGTGAAATAGTTGTCTATTCGAGTGTACCAAGCACGGGGTGCTTGCTTCAGCCCATACAGTGCTCTCTTGAGTCTGCACACATGTGACTCTCTGTCAAAGGTCTCAAAACCTTTAGGCTTCTCAATGTACACTTCTTCCTCAATGATCCCGTTGAGGAACGCAGTTTTAACATCCATCTAATGAATGCACCATCCCATCTGGGCTGAGAGTGCAAGGATGGATCTTATGGAAGAGTACCTTGCAACAGGTGCAAAGGTCTCACCATAATCTATCCCCTCAATCTGTGAGAAGCCTCGGGCCACAAACCTGGCCTTGTATTTCTCCACACTCCCATCAGCAGCTTGCTTTACCTTGTAGATCCATCTCGAACCTACCACTGATTTATCAATCGGTCTTGGGACAACTTCCCATGCACTGTTTTTGACAATGGAGTCATACTCCTCTACCATAGCATCAACCCAAGTGGGCTCCTGCACTGCTTCCTGAAAGGAAGATGGTTCAGTCACAATACATTTGCTCATAAGAGCCATGTATCCAACAAATCGATCAGGAGACTGTCTCTGCCTGCACTGTGAAATAGGGGCTCCTATATTCTATGCAGCATCTAGTCTCAATCTATCAGCTTCCGTGGTGTACTTTCTGCCATTTCTGATGGATGGCTCTGCTCTAGTGGTTTCCTCTACTCTATGAACCTCTTCATGTGGCTGATCCACATCTTGAGACTCATCTTTGGGAACCAACAGTTCCTCTGCTGCATGCAAGTCTAACTCCCTCTCAAGTGACAATCGCATGGCTTTCTCCTCATCAAATTTTATATCTCGTCGCACATCAGTCATCTTGCTGTTTGGCAAATACACTCTATAGTTATGGGGTGTTTCTGTGTACCCCACAAATATCCCAACTTCAGCAGTCAGTTCCAGCTTCTTCCTGGCATCCTTGTTCACATGCACATAAACAGATGAACCAAAAATTTTAAAATGTGAAACATCGGGTTTCTTACCAGTAAACGCTTCTTCAGGTGTACTTATGCCAAGTACTCTATGAGGACAATGGTTCTGCACATAAACCGCAGTATTGCATGCCTCTGCCCATAAATGCAATGGTAGGCCTTGATCATGCAACATTGCTCGTGCTACACCCACGATCGTTCTGTTCTTTCTCTCCGCGACCCCATTCTGCTGTGGGTTATGGGGCGCTATGAGTTCTCTTCGAATTCCTTCTCTACGGCAGAATTCTTTTAATTCGTTAGAGATGTATTCTCCACCATTATCGCTCCTTAGAGCCTTCACTTGCTTCCCCGACTCTTTCTCCACCAGTGCTTTAAACTCACAAAACTTTGAGAATGTTTGACTCTTCTTCTGCATGAAGAAGATCCAGCATTTACGAGAAAAATCATCAACAAAAATCACATAATACGTGTGTTTTGCTGTTGAAGCAACCGAGAATGGTCCACACAAGTCTGTGTGAACTCTCTCCAGGATTACCGAAGCACGGTTCTCCTTTTCCTGAAAGGTGGACTTTACATACTTCCCTAGGGTGCACCCCTTGCACTGATCTGACTGAGCAAGTGTTCCCATTGGAAGTCCAGTAGATATTTGCTGCATGATCTTCAAGGCTCCATGATGAAGATGGCCTAACCTTCTGTGCCGTAATTCACCCTCATCCCAGCTCACCACTGTTTCTTCCTTGCCTATCATGGCACCGCAGCCATCTATCTGCAGCATGTAGAGATTCTTAACTCGACTCCCTATTTTCTTGACTTGACCTATTGCTTTATGTCGCAGGTAGGCTATACCACTGCTAAAAACAACATCATAGCCTCTATCTTCCAACATTGCGACTGAGACCAAGTTTTTCTTCAGACCTGGAACATGCATAAAATTTTTCAATTGAAATGGTTTACCTGACTCCCCTTGAAAGGTAATGGTACCAATACCAGTTGCGCTATATTTTCCATCATCACCCATCTCTATATGCATTTTGAGATCTTTCTCCTCCAAATCAATAAAAGAATCTTTATCTCCTGTCATGTGAAAGGAAGCGCCACTATCCAAATACCATACTGATCCTGATGCACTTGATGCCATGCATGCTATCAAAGCGAAGTCAAGCTCAAAC
>LPNX011231388.1:19494-34903 GCA_001517045.1 Pseudotsuga menziesii | reverse complement strand
AAAGTTAGCAGATAAATTAAATTCACAATCAAATGATACATCCATGTCATCACCTGAATTATCTGCTCCTCCTCCATCTTCATGTCTTTTTGAACTTCTAGTTCCCATCTTTCCAACTTCATCTGGATGGACACTTTCAAGTGTCTTTGTGGCCCATTTAGGAATCTTCCGTGATGGTCCTGGTTGATCAGCTGGTGGTGCTTCATCATTGATTGAGAGTCTTTCAATTCTCTCAATCACATCATCCAGTTGAACCTCTTGTTCAAGTGAAGTAGCGGGAACTTCTTCATGCGGGGGATTTGGTGCTTCATATGGAAATTCCAAAGGTTGATCCAGAATAGGAATCCCCCCTTCAAGGTTTGGAATTTCATATTCATTTTCATAATAGTTCTTTGGATGAGGATAATTTTCCAGATGATCAAGTTGTCTCTCAATAGACTGGTCATTTTTATTAGTTTCAAGAAAAATGACATCTCTGGAAATAACAAATTTCTTGTTTACCTCATCATACAAACGGTATGCCTTGGAGAGGCTTCGTACCCCAGGAAAATGCACTTTCTGCTTCGAGCACCAAGCTTGTTTCTTTGCTCCTTCGGAATCAAGGCATAACAGGTGGAACCAAAAACTCTGAGATGCCTGACTGAAGGGAGATGGCCAAACCACATTTCATGTGGAGTCTTGTTATCAAGTGCATTTGATGGACTTCTATTTCTCAAATATGCTGCACATTTTACTGCATCACCCCAAAACATTAGTTTTACATTTTTGAAAAACATCATTGAGCGAACCATATTCATTATGGTTCTATTCATTCTTTCTGCTACACCGTTTTGTTGAGGAATGTAGGGAACGGTAGTCTGATGTGCAATTCCATGTTGGCGAAGATAATTTTCAAAAGCATTTGAAGTGTATTCTTTTCCATTATCAGTACGAAGTGTACCAATTTTTGATTGTGCTTGTTTTTCAATCAATGCATGAAAGTCTTTGAATATTTGAAATGCTTATGACTTTGTCTTTAAACAGTCACAATCCAGCACATTCGTGAGTAGTCATCAACAAATATCATAAAGTACTTATTCCCATTTGCTAAAGGTGTTGGCATTGGGCCACATAAATCAGAATGCACTAGTTCTAATTTCCTACTTGCTCTGAAATTAGATTCATGGAATGGAAGCTTACTATGTTTCCCTAATATACATGCATCACATTTTTCCTTCTCTTTGGGAATGGTGGGCAGACCAAATACACCATTCTTTCTCAACAAATGAAGACGGTTATAATTTAGATGACCAAACCTTGCATGCCACAATGAGCTAGATGACATATTACTTTCTCCATGCTGAGAGAGGTAGACATAGTTCTGAAATCTTGCGGATGAACCCTTGAGCTTCAGCAACTTTCCATCTTCATATCCAGTCATGATGACTTGGTTGTCAAAGGACTTTCTTATTTCAACGATTCCATCAAACATGTGGATGGAATGGCCTTGCTGTCGAATCTCCACCAAGGACAGCAGGCTCCTCTGCAACTCTGGAAGATAGAGAACGTTCTTCAACAAGAAATCAGGGAATCCAGGCATCTTCAGTCAAATGGTGCCCATTCCCTTTGGTTTAATACTTGACTTATCTGCAAAGTAAACTATGCCATCTATTGTTTCATTCAGTTCTTCAAAACAGTCTTTTCTAAATGTCATGTGTGATGTTGCACCAGTATCAAGCAGCCAACAATATTTGTAAGATGAAAGAGAAGTCATTTCATTAAATCCAAGATTACAATGTGCAACAATACAAGAATTAGAAGATTTACTAGTATCTTGGTCATCTTTCTTCTGGTTATGCTTGTCTTTGATGGATTCCCATGAAGCCCAACACTAATGTGATGTGTGCCCAGTCTTTCCGCAACGCTTGCACTGCAAATCTGATCTTTTGTTTCTGCCCCCTCTGCCTCTGAAATTTCTTCTTCCTCGTCCTCTCTTGCTGCAATCTCCCTTGGAAGGGTCTTTGGATTGGTCTTTGCGAGCTAGCATAATTCGATTTTAATGGATTAAAAAACATATGGTTAAATAAGATTAGAAAAAGGTATATTATGAAATGCATAATGTCAATAGCTTACTGTTAAGAAAAGTTCACTAAGAGTTACTGTTAACTCTTATTGTTAATTGGTAAATTCTCTTTTACCAATAACTTTTTTAAATATTTAGTACAGCAAATTATTTAAATATTTAGTACAGTCGTTAATTTAAATCTAAATTTAATAAATTGAAAAAAGTTCACTAATAGTTACTGTTAATTGGTAAATTCTTTTTTACCCATAATTTATTTAAATATGTAGTACAGCGGTTAATTCGAATCTAAATCTAATGAATTGAGACAAATAAAATAGACAAACTAGTGCATATTTGTAAACATTAAGCTTTTTATACTAACGATGTAAACATTAAGCTTTTTATACTAACGAAGAAGCACGACATTAGTAAAAGTAGTGCATATATGCACTTTGTAAACATTAAGCTTTTTATACTAACGAAGAAGCACGACATCAGTAAAAGTAGTGCATATATGCATTTTGTAAACATTAAGCTCATGAAGAAGCACGATATTACCTGCCTTTATTTATTGTAATGTAAGTAGTACAATCATAACAAAATGCATATGATCAAAATCTTGAGGAAAGATGTTCTGCTTAACCACCTCTGCATTTTTATTTTTATTTTTCAATATGGCAGTTCATAGATTATTACATATATATAAATCACATACTGGTATGTGCTTCTGGAAGTCTTGATGAAAGATGTTCTGCTTAACCACCTCTGCATTTTTTTTTTTTGCAATATGGCAGTTCATAGATTTATATATATATATATATATAAGATACTGGTATGTGCTTCCGGAAGTCTTCAGTACTCGAGATAACATATATCCTGCAAAAAGTATGTACTGAGTAAGTGGACTTGTAATCTTATAGAGAAAGACCAATGCAAACGATGTAGTTTACTATGAAGGACCACGATAATCATGTGCATGAGATGATTTAATTTTTTTTCCTCAAAAATATAATAAACCCAAGAAAGTAAATATAATACTGTAATATTAATGAGAGAGGTCCTTCATAAATATCAACAAGTTCTCGAATAATTTAATGCATCATTTCAATAAGACAGAACAAAGAGTAAACTAACAGCTAGCATTTTATTTCCAGTAAACTCCGTACCTTAACAGTCGAATAAAATCGGAGCAGGAGGAGACTTGTACAAGTACGGGTGGGTAGGTGGTGAGGGGTGGACGGGCCATTTGGGATGTGGAGGGGGAAAAGTAGGTACTGCTGTGGGGGGATTAGGACTTCCGACATGGGTTGGGAGAGGAGGAGATCTGTATCCGTATGGTTTTTCTAGTGGGGAAGGACATGCTTTCATGGGGCTCGTGTTTATATGAGCCGCGAAAGGCTTCGAGGAAGTGGCGGTGGGAAATTTGTCTCGTTCAAAGAAGCGTGTGGGGCCATCTCGTGGGTCGTAGTTTAAATCAGATTGGATGTTTGGTCAAGGGTTGCTCTGCCCAGGGCCGAATCCCGATGATGAAATATTATATGATTATCACAGCGCTTCCATTACTTAATCGCGCTGTAAATAATAACGGAATTAATCCCTCTGGTTTTGAATATAGGAGTATGTCATCGTGTAAATATAATAACAAAAAAGTCTTTGGAGGTATTCTGCAGGCCATTCACGATATCTTTGGGTGAAATATGTCGGCACCCCCATGTGGGTAACAAAAAAGTCTTTGGAGGTATTGTGCAGGCCATTCACGATATCTTTGGGTGAAATATGTCGGCACCCCCATGTGGGTGTTGACATTTTAGACAAATATAGATTTAAAATCTAGCTGTGAGAGTTCGACTATAACGTATGGAACTGGGAAAAATCAGTGCAGTGATAAACCTATAACTTGAATGGGCTATATTTTACTGGGAAGCAGAGTATATACAGTAATCTAGATCAGTAGTATATAAGATTACAGTTTGAGCAGAATTATATTTATGCATTTGTTTACAGATTCAATGCACTTAGACTTATATTCTGAAATCTTTGTAGAAATAATCTGTCCTCTTTCGTCGGTAGTGGATGACAATTTATAACTACTCTGTGGAGGTGAGCAATCTATAAGACCCGTGAGCGATTTATGGAAGATTTCTCCACGTAGGCATTTATTTTTCCAAAAGCCTTGTATTGTGTGAATTCTGTATTTGTCGACTTCCGTTATTGTCAGCCATGTCCGCTGTTAGTGGATAAAAACTTTAAACTCTGTGTGGACGTGATCATAAAATGGAGACTTTCTTTTTTGGCTTTAAATAGACAACAATTTGTCAAATGGATGTAGCTTGGGTGGTTGGGAGGAATGAATGTTACTCTCCCCACCCAGGTTTTATTCTTGTAAGTGACATGATGCTCTTGTGGAGCCCTTTGTAATAAATGTTGTGAATGATGCGCTGACCATACCTTGATTCAGTTTGAATATCAGGTATTGTAAGTGGCATGATGCTCTTGTGGAGCCCTTTGTAATAAATGTTGTGATGGAAATTTAACATTTAATTTCATGAACTTTAATATCATAGAGTGACATACTCTAACCTTTGGGGTAAGTGTTGTAGGTTAATATAGTTATAAATACATTAGATAAGTTAAGATATAAAAATTAAAATCGATTATAAATATATCAACAATGTATTAAAAGTAATTGTTATTTAATAAGGTTGTCCGAACAAGATTGTTAGCGTCATTAGTAAGTTCCTCTCAAGGATCAATGCATTAGATTAACTTAACAAATGAGAGCTAGAGGGTCTTTGTTTAGGTTTAGTTGTTCTAGTCTTAATATCTAGTGGGCTTAGATCTAGGTCTAGTTGTTCTTGACTTCATATGGAATGATACTTGATTTGTTTCTACGCGTGTCAGGTTAATAACGGTTATAATATGTTTTGATCAAGTTGTTAATGTTTAAACTTTAAACTTAGATGATGATGATGGCATGGTTTCCTTGAGTGGTTATTGAATGGTTATGTATAGTTTTTTATTTTAATTATTATTTAACGAGTACTATATAAAAATATCATTTTTAGTAAAAGGAATATATGCTAGTGGAAGTTAATGAGAGTCATTTTTGGCATATTATATGTAATAAAAAACTAAGAAATTAGGTATCCTTCAACTTATTTGGATTTTTTGAGATACCCAAAATTCTTGCATTAAGCAAAATAGATGAAATGTAGGAAATTGAATCAAGTTTGAATATATAAATTGTATGCATTGAAAAATTATATAACTATGTCAAATTTCATCTTTTCTAAGTGTCACGTTTTTTTTGCAAATGATAAGATATACGTTTTGGTGGGTGTATCCTTTGAGTACCTAAATGATGGTTTCCGCTACAACAATTGGTAGACATGTAGAGAATAAGTAGTACTAGTACAATACTATTTTTCCATAAGTGTGGGTTTAGGGTTCAAAGGTCTTAGTGTAATTATTCCTAAATGATTTTTTTGTAGTATGTAGAGGTGAGTGTCTAGTACCCCAACATACATTTTTTTTATATAAATGCTTGTGAAATGAAAAATTTATGGAAGAAACACTAAAAGTGTGTGGTTTGAGTTTGACAAGAAAATTAAGGGAAAAAAAGAAAAAAATTAATATTTAAAAAAAAATATTTGGAATCTGAAAATAAAAATAAAAAATAAAATCTATCTATGTCTAAAATTTCATAAAAATAGTTTCCTTACCATACTATAGAGAGTGGTGAGAGACATGCACACTGAGACAATGGAGGAAATTCCCAATTAGCAGCAAGGGAAGAATGCAAAAATAACATATCCATGTGGATGCTCATTCAAAAGCTACAAAACAATCCTACTGTATCAGTTACTTTTGTGTGGAAAAATGACCCACTATGATATAAGGATTACTTATATTTATGCAAAAAAAAATCCTCTCGGAATTACTGTCCTATAGGTGGCCACTATGGATTCTTGAAAACTTACCACATCGTCAAGAAGGATTTTTGTTTGAAGGTTTTAAATCTGATGTTCAAAGGTTCATGACCGAATGCTTCATTTTCAAATAGAATAATGTTGAAACAATTAAGACCCTAGGACTTCTACAACCATTAGACATACCTTGCCATCACTAAGAGGAAGTCTATCATAGGTCTACCCAAGTGAGAAGGAAAGAATGTTATTATGGTGGTTGTTGATAGACTCACAATGTATGCACATTTTTATGCACTCTCTCACTCTTTTAATGTGTGTACAGTAGTTGTATGCTTTGTGGAAACATTTCAGAAGTTACATGGAAATTCGAAGATTATTGTAAGTGATAGAGATTCAATTTTCATTGCAAAATTTTGGATTGATTTATTTTATTGTTTGGGTACCCAATTGGATCATAGTTCATCTTATCATCCTCAATATGATGGGAAAAACTTAAATAGTGAACAAATGTTTGGAAGGATATCATCATTACTTTGCATTTGATAAACAAGCACAGTGGATGAAATAATTATCTTTGGAATAATGCTGGTACAATAATTCCTTCCATACATCTTAAAAAATGTCTCCATTTGTGGCACTTTATGGCTACCAACCTCCATCTATCACATCTTCCATTAAAGGAAAATCTAAAGTTCAAGCCATGGAAGATCGCATAGAGAACTAGCAATAAGTTCTCCAGATACTTTATGGAAACCTCGTTATGTCATAAAACAAGATGAAACACCAAGTTGATCAACATCGCAGTGAAATGAATTCAAAGAACATAATTGGTTATTTATGAGGCTACAACCTTACAAGCAGATATCCCTCAAGAAACTAAATAAGCGTCAATAAATTAGCACCCAAGTATTATGTTCCTTACAAAGTGTTGCAAAAGATTGGTGGTATGGCTTACAAATTGGAACTCCCTTTGTCTTCAAGAGTGCATCCAATTTTCCATGTTTCTTGCTTGGAGAAGGTAACAAAAGACAAGATCCCAATTCAAACAATCTTGCTGGAGCTTGATAAAGAAGGAAAACTCATATTGAAAACTAAAAAAATCATTGAATCAAGGACCAAACAGCTACGAAACCAGGCTATTACTAAGTACCTCTTCAAGTGGAAGAACCTGCAAGTTGAAGATTCGACATGGGAACGCGAGTCCTTCATACAAAAGTATCCACAACTAATCAAGCATTGATGAATACACATGTTTGAAGCAGAGGGGAATTTTAAGAAGTCAATATGGGTACATTTCCCCATATATTGTGGTGCATTACATTAGTTTTCATGTCCGGTCTGGTTCATTAGTTGTGATTTTAATTAGTATGGTTATATTAGTTATGTCATCTTGTGTCAATAAAATGTAATTGTACCTATTAATATTCTATATATAGGAAGGAGATATTTCCATTTGAGTATCTTTTCTTGTCTTTTATTGTCTTGTGTACCCAATACATTGTATAAAGAGGTCTCCCCCTCGAAAAGGATTTATATTCATCTCTATTCTTCATTATTAAGGCATGGATTACTTTCTTCTGGTTTATTTTTGCTGTTTTTATGTTTTTTCTAGGAATTTATTGTATAACATCTTGCCATATATATGTGTATGGAATGGTGTAGATCTTCTCAAGTTAGTGTCCATCTTCCATTAAAGTGTATTCCAAAAGGCACTAAGAAATATGGTATCATTATCAAAGATGATGTTCCTTGGTATCCCAAAGTGAACTGAAGCCTGCTCAAATAACATGTGCACTCTCAATTTTCCTTTAATGGCCTTTTTACAAGGCATACAAATGCACATCTTGCTCAATCTATCAAATACCACCAATAAATAGCCATATATCTTCCTAGTGGTTGGTAACTCACCCACCTTTCTTGTTTTCCTCTCTTCTGAAAACAAGGTAATAAGAGGGCCCAACATCCTCTCTATCCAACATATATAGTTTTTTTTTATCAGTAACCAGAGTATCCTTATATTACTTGAAAGCTAACATAGTACAAAAATAGTGGTACAATAAGTCGCAAAAATATGGAGAGTTCAAGCATGGTCGTATTGTTATCAGATAAGTGCCCATATACTTCCAATTCCTGGCTTAATAGCCTACCCAATTTTGAAAAAAAGATCCCACATAAAACTCACATATCGGCCCCCGCACCCAAGTCTATGTAGAGACTGAAAATTCATAAGACTTAAAACATGAACAACATAATCAAACAAGATAATAGTGACACATCGAGCTTTAAACACCATAGTTGTATGGAAGACCAAAGTAGAGTAACAACCCCTCCATCACAAAAAGATATAATAGTCAGGAACAACACCCATCACTGCATAGGGGGTTCACGAAGAGGAGAAGCCTGCTCCTCCCTAGGCAGCTCCCTGGGATGATCTATGTACTCCTCTGTAAACATCTCAAGTAGACGAAAGCCCATTGTGCTATCTTGTCTCCCACCTATGATCATTTGGAGTGCCTCTCTAATACTTTGATCCAGTTGCAGCCTCACTTGAATGTCCCGTGCCAGTAGAATACGAACATCCCAGAAAGGATTAGTGGTGAGAGGTCTTCCTTGGTGGGCTTCATGTTCCTGGAGTAGGGCGATTTCCCTATGCACAATTTGTGCTTTGAATAAATATGGGGTTTCATCCATATACTGCACCCCCTAGTTGAAAGCTAAGGGAATTGGAGCTTCCCGAGCCATCGGATCTTGGTGAGAGGAACCAACAATCAGTCGACCCTCTCCTTCTACCCTCATATTTTCACCGTGGAGACCCCAAAATCTCCACTGCGGTGCCATTAAACCCGTGAACAGAGCACCCAAGGAACTGATGCACACATATTGCAACCTCCCATTCACAAGGTTGTTAACAAAAGACATGAACACTCCTTCCCGGGTGGGGGTATTTAAGGAATCTCTAGGAAGCTGAAGGAGGTACATTATGTTCCAATAACATAAGTAAACTCACCCCTTCATGTGAGCCATTTTCTTTGCATTAAAATATATGTATTGCCTGATCAGATTCAAATCGTTGTAGCCCTCCTGCTCGCATGTGTGATCTTGGACAGGGTTGTCCATTTTATTCAGAGGTGTACAAACTTCCTCCCTACATTTTGCATGATGGCGAGTGCCCAAGGTAAGGAAAACGATTTTCCTGAAAGGGAAAGTACCTCTGAATGCTCCATATGATCCTGAGAGTGACTGAGGTAAGCACATTTAAAGAAGGAAAGATTCAGTACCATCCCCAAAAGATATGTTCACCATGTCAATTTCTACGGTTTCCCTTTTCTTTCCCATGCCACTTGTCTTGACATTATGAGGATAAGTGTGATCAGGTATGGCAGTAATGTGTGGGCTCAATAGCTCCTCTTACATTCGATCACCTTCATCTCCCACTGTACCTTCCTCGAGATTCGATCAGAGGAAGCCACCTATCTTGGTCATGTGCCACCCATGCAGCTCCGAAGATAAAATGTGGCGCATGTGCATGCGAGGACGTGTGTCCTCATGGGAATTTATTTCCTATCCTTGGTTATTCTTGTTAGTAGCATGACATGGAATTTCATGTTGTTTAGCATCTGGATCGATCAACAGGTTTCCATTATCTTTTTTCACCAATTCCTCGCATCTCCTCCAGAGAACACGGTCACCTAAATATCCACTATGTTATGCATGGAAATAAGTTCGTTTCTCGACCCCTACATTCGCTAATATGTCTGCAGCTTTATTCTCACTCCGCCTAGTGTGGGAAAATTGTAAGGCTGAGGTGTCGACTAATAGTCACTTGAGCTCCGAAAGTCGGATTTCCCATTTCCAATTCCTTGAAACCTTGGCTATGGAGGAACCTTGTCGAATTCTTCGTACTATGGATCTGATAACGAAGGAGTCCCCCTTCCCACTACCAAGGGCATCCATTGTTGTTGTATATCCCATTTTAATCCTCTTACCTATTCTTCTAGTTCTTCCATATTATTGGTATTTTTGCCTACGCCCCCCAAGAAAACACTGATCATTTTTCCCTCTGAATTCCTGATTACATCACCATAACTCATTGGTCTGAGGTTTCCTTTGGCTGCTCCGTTGAAATTCAATTTAATGGATCTTGTCACCCGATGTTTCCAAGAGTCGGGGCTACGAGGAAGTGCACTTAGGGCTTGCAGGAGGTTTTTTTTTCTAGGTACGTTGTAGATACCTGAGTCATTTAATATTTTTCGTTCTGCTGTGACTACTTTCCTAGCTTTCTCAGCCCATTAGCTTAGGGTTAAAGTTTCCTTAATATGAATTTCAATTAGAGCCCATATATCCTCTGTGTGGTGAATCTTGTCTTCGAAGATTCTTCTATTTTGGGATTTCCATATTTCTGAGACAACAAAACCTAGAAACAGTTCCCAAACCCTATTCAAAATCTCATTTTTGAAGACCTGGTGAGGAAAATTGGCTATTGTTATATCTGGATGCCCATTGTGTCTAAATTTTTTCCTGAATTTTACTGCTCCTTTATCCCAAAGGGAAGAAGCCGTAGGAAACTCATTGAGAAAATGATTAATGATTTCAGTAGTAGCTTCGCAAAGGCTACATCTCGATGGTCTTATCATCCCATGGCCCTGAAGATTGTCCCAGGTAAGGATGCACCTTTTTAGGAGTCTCAAACTAAAACCCGCCACCTTGGGCCAGTAGATTCCACTCCAAATATTCTGCCACTTCCTCTCCTTCTCCATTCGGTGAGTTTTCATCAAAAATCTTATAGCCTCTTTGATGTTGAAGTTTCTTGTGTTGGAATATCCCCATCGGATGTTGTCCATCCCATCCTCCTTTTGTATCTTTCTATTGCACAATTCCTCATAGAAGTCTTCAATGTTATCCTCAAGGGTGCATGCTTTCCACCACTCCTTTGGTTTCCATGTCTTGAACTATGTATCTGTTTAAACAAGGTCCCAAAATTCATGTACCCATTCTATCGGGATATTCTGAAGGTAGCGGAGTAGCTCTGGCATACTTCCTTGGTTGGCTAAATAGGGAGATTTTTTCCGAGCATCCCGAGAGAACGATGGTGACTTTCCATCTCTAACCTCCCAAAAGCTGTGGCATTGGATGAGACCTTTACTTTCTTGGGAAGCCTTCCAGATAATTGAACGTGGGAGATATTCACCTAATCGAATAAGTTGTTGTTTTAGCCATTGAGGCACATATTTCTGATGCCACAACTTTGCCAAGGGTGCCTATGAGTGAGAAATCCATTTCCACCAAAAATTTTCCCCCAAGACTCTGTTTATGCTTACCAGGTCCCTGATTCCTAGTGCCCCAACTTCCTTTGGTTTACATAGAGTTTTCCAATCGACCAGAGCCCAATTCCTATGTCCTTCTATTCCCCCTGACAGAAAGGTCATTTGGATGTTTTGAATTTGTTTTAGCACTAATTTGGGAGTGACCAAGACAGAGAATAGGTATAGAGGCATGGCTTGAAGTACTAACTTGACCAGAATTATTCTGCTTGGGAGGTTAAAATCCCTATATGTCTATTAGTCAAGATTTTGCTTGATTTTATCCAATAATTCCTTCCAGGAGAAATTTTTTATAGTGGATTCCACTAAAGGGGCACCCAAATATTTGGAGGGTAGAACACCTTCTAAGAATTGCAGGATTCTGAGGATGTTTCGTTATGTGAATTTTGGGGTGTTGAAAAAGTACACCTAAGACTTCTCCTTATTTATTTCCAACCCACTGGCCTCCAAAAAAGTGTCAATCCCGCTCTTTAAGCCACAGGTGTCCTGAATAGTGGAAGAACCCATCAACATTGTATCATCAACAAATTGTTGATGGGTTTGTGGTTCCATCTATTCGCTAAGGTTGAGCCCTCGTATATGTCCTCGTTGCATAGGTCTTTAAGCATTTAGCCAAGTCCTTTTGCAATGATGATGAACACGAAAGGAGATAAGGGATCTCTCCATCGTATCTCCCATGAGGCTGGGAAGGGTTGTGAGGGAGTCCTATTAAACAAAATTGAGAAAAAAATAGAGGAGACTAGATTCATTACCTACTCAGTCCATTTGTCCAAAAATCCAAATGTCCATAGGATTCCTGCCAAGAATTTCCAGTTTAGTTTGTCATAATCTTTTGATAGGTCAAGTTTCAACATTATACCTGGGATCTTTTCTGTTTTTAGGGAGTGAATGGTTTCATGCACCAAAATTATGCCATCCATTATTTGTTGCCCTTCAACAGAACCAGCTTATCCTGGGGATATGAGGAGTGGGATCAAGGGTCGAATCCTATTGGATATGACCTTGGAAATAATATTGTAGATGACGTTACACATATCGATCGGTCTGAGTTTCCTGGGGTCTTCTGTGCCATTTTCTATAGGAAATAGCATAAGGAAGGTGGCGTTCAAGGCTTTCAGAATGCTACCTGTCTTTCTTGAATCCTCAATAATATCCCACACTTCCTCTTTCATCCATTCCCCACAAGAGTGAAATAAATTCATCATGAACCCATCAGGTCCTGAGGCTTTATCATCTGCCATTTGCTTGGTCATTGCTTCTACTTCTTCCATCTCAATCAACTTCATGAGCATAAAGTTGTGTTCATCAATGATGACCATTGGGATATGACACAAGACCTTGGTCTTAGCTTCATTCCTATCATAGTCAGGATCCTCCATGAGGTCAACGAAGAAGTCATTCAAGGTAAGTTCCAGTTCCTCTTGGGTTTCAACATGTGTTCCGTCCTCCCTTTTTATCCTCACCATTCGATTACCATGTCAGTGTTGGATGGATTCTTTGTGGAAGAACCTGGTGTTGTATTCTCCTTCTTGAAACCACACGCTTATGAATTTCTATTTCCAGAGGAGTTCCTCCTATTGCTCTCTTAAGCTAAATTCTTGGAGCAGGTTTTTCTCCTGAGTTCTTACCTTCTTAGTGAATCCCTGCTGCATGCCTCTCCGTTGAACCTCTTGTATCTTCTTGTCCAACTTCTTTTTCTCTTGGAATATGTTTCCAAAGGATTATATATTCCATCTTTGGATTTTTCCTTTCAGAATATTGAGATTTTGTTGGAACCGGTACATGAGCATACCTTTAATGGGGGGAATTTCCACCCACCATTGCTTGATTTTCTCCAGGAATTCAAGGTGAAGGAGCCAGAAATGTTCAAAACGAAAAAGGTATTCTAAGGTTCGCCCCTATTCTCTCTCAATCCAGACTTACCATCCAGTGTTCCAAACCATCTGGGGGAAGTACCACGGTTGTTAGTTCTCCCCCTTCCATCATAATAGACTCCGAGACCAGAAAGCGGTCTAAGAGACAAGTGATGCTTGTGTCCCCCTCTCTCTTTTTCTTCCAGGTGTAAATATCATTAGACGTTCTAACATCCACCCAATCAAGGTTTGCAATGACTTAGTTAAAGTGATCGCTGATAGGGTTTAACTTCTGTATTCCTCCTTTTTTCTCGTCTAGGCTTCTGACCAGGTTAAATTCCCCTCCTAGAATCCAAGGATGCAACCCAACCTCCTTCTTCAGAGTAGGTAGGGATTCCAAAAAAAATATACTTTTGATCAGCCCAATATGGGCCATAAATATTGGAAATGAATCCCTACGTGCACGTACCCATTACCTGGAAGGATGTCGAAAGGGAAAACTGCGAGGAAAGAAAATCTTTAAGGACCACCTCCCTCAGATTCTGAATGATGCATATCCCTCCAGCTACTCCTCTTGCATCTATGGAAACTACTTCACTAGCGTGCCAAACTTTATTTCCTATTGCTTTGATTTTTGCTTCCAAACATTTAGTTTCTTGAAGAAAAACTGTAACCGACTTTTCACTTTCTATTCTTCTTTTTAGAAGACAAATCTTTAGGGGGTTTTTGCAGCCTCTTATGTTCCAGGATGTGATCCACATCTTAAAAACTTCTTTGTGGAAGAAGTTGTAAGGGCTGCATCTATGGTTGGATATTTCCCTAAGGTCACTAGCTTTTCTCCTATTAGTTAGATTCACTAAACATTGTTGTGTATCCCTCGCTTCTCTCTTCTACATTTTTTTTCCCATCCAGGTCCTTAAGAGATTTCACCATTATTCCTAGGTGCTTAAAGTATTTCATCTTTATGATGGATTTCTCCATTAGGGAGACCTATTGTGGAGGAATATGATTTAGAATTTTTTTTTAACATGCCGCCTCTAATCCTTCTAAATCCAGTTCCCCTATATCAATCTCTTCCCCTTTGTGGTCTAGAAGTGGTTCTCCTCCATGGTTATTTCCTTGTTGGATTTTTGGATCTGGACTCCTGAAGATGGGGGTGTCTCTGGATCTTGGTGTTATGGGATATGCCCTTATGTCTGGGTTTCAACCAGCTTTACAGTTTGAATAGCTTCAAACCAATTGTGGGTCTGTACTTTCTTGAGGATCTCTGGACCGAATGCTTTCTTGGTTTCTACATTGGTGAAACCTTCTTCATATTTTCCTTCTTGAGCATTATTGCCTCTTGGTTTTTTGTTTAGAGGGAAGTCACGGAATAGATTCCCATTCTCATGAAAACACCTGCAGTGGAAAGGGATCTGTTCATTATCGATCGCTTGGAACCATTCCATGTCATCCCAAGATAACACTATCCCATCAGGTAGATCCTGAGATATTTCCAGGTAAAGGAATATCCAGGCATAAGAAGTGTATCGAATCTGTTTGGTTTGCTCCGATACTTTTACAAATATTCCCAATGTATTACCAATATCTGTGAGGATTTCTTCTTTCCAATATTCGAACGGTAAGGAATACAAAAGGATCCATACCATGGCTATTGTTAGGTTTTCCTTACCTGTATTAAAACATTCTTTCCATGGTGTGAGGTGAAGGCCTATTGAATTGAAGAAGTATGGCCCATTATCAAATATTTTCGATCGGCCAACTTCACTAAATAAAAGAATCTTGAAAAAAGCTTTTTCACCCAGTTGCAGGTCATAATGGCCCTGGGTATTCCAGGTTGTGTTGATCCACCACACCAGGTTCTTCTCTATCAGCCAAATTCCATCGAATTTGTTAATGAGAGAATGCTCTTTCATGTACTGAATATCCTCCTAAACACGATCCAAGCGGATCTGTAGTTTCATAACTGGTTTTTTTTATTTTGGCACATAGTGTCCCAATTTTCGGGTATCCCCGGTCGAAACTTCCTCTTTGGTAATCTCGCTCGCCCCTTATCCTCCCTTCCCTAGTGGAGATCTAGGCCTGGTAACACCTCTTTTCCTTTCTTCCTTTTCAAGCCCAGAGGAGCACCCCCCCCATCCGTGTGCTCACTCATATCGGTACACCCTTCCCCCAATGCGAAGGTACTGGTTCCAAACTCTCATAGAACTTGTGAAATCAAACCAAAACCTACAACCCTAATTCACCATGAAACCTTTTGCC
>LPNX011231388.1:9365-19428 GCA_001517045.1 Pseudotsuga menziesii | reverse complement strand
TATTGTACATATTGTCTTGAGCAGTGAGATGCCATTAAGGTCAATTAAATTTAATTAAGTGAGTTGATTGCTCATTCACTAACAATTTTTGATATATTCATTTGAGGTCTTCATAAGGCGATGGGATAATAATTAGTCCCATTCACCATTTTGAACATTAAATATGCTTGGCTAAATTAATAATTTAATAGTTATTATTATTGACCATTCGGTTGGTAGTGGTGGGTGTTATAAATATGTTATCCAATATGGATTCAATGTCTCACCCGATAATAATAAACGACAATTATTATTTTAATGTAATCTTATCATATCTTGTTTAGTAAATAATTAAATGTCCTTTCTGACTTCCCATGAAATGCTTCGGTTAATCCCGTCAATAATTACTTAACTCAATAATTCATGTAATTATATTGTTAATCTCTTATGATTTATAGTAAAGGACAATTATCATTATAAATATTAATTAAAGAATAATAATTATAGTAATGATAATAAAAATTAGTGATTAATAATTGATGACAATAATTCTTTGTTTAAACTATACCATTACATAACCAATTAGAATATACCATTATGTATAGATTAGCATATCTCCTTTCCTTTTCAACTTTTCATGAACTGCTTCGATGTGTTATTTATAATCATTTGATCCAATAATTGATATAATAATTTGGTTGGTCCACAATGGTTTATAGTAAAGAACAATTTCTCCACTAATAATAATAATAATAATAATTAGTGATTGATCTATAATAATAATACTTATTTGTTTAACTGACAAGTCCCCTAGTACTAGCATAATATTCCTATATTCATAAATAAAGCACCCATAAGGGTTTTAAGCAATCATGATAATAATTAAACAGTACAATTCCACTTGCACGTATAAAACAATATTTGTTTTTTTTCACGGCAATTTTCTTATGACAATCCTAATTGATGATACTTAATCAATTAATTTTCACATATGCTTAAATATATAAAACATTTATTATCTTTATCAGATCATTGCCTAATTAACTTAGTTATTCACAATTACTCATACCATTACTTAACATGTCCAATATTCGCATATCAATACTAGCGTGCATGTGCAAGGTGTGCAGGCATGGCTAGTACATGCACAGGTCAAACACACACTATAACCATACATCATCTTTCCTTATGCATAACTGCTAACTAGTACTATTAATCCTTCATGCAAACATAACAAGTATAATATAGTTACTTTAACATTCTCTATTATTTAACAGTTACTCCCTTTTATGATTTCATATCTTATCTTTATGTTCGTATTATATTAATTACTCAAATAGTATGGGCACTTACTACCATTAACTCGGTATTGAAAATACCCAACCCTCCACAATACTAACTAACACGTTCACCCATCCTAACTTACGACTACATCCTCCCTATCCTTCCTCTGCTAGTATAGAAGTGGATGTCAGCTTCACTGACTGGACCACATAAGAACCTGAGAGCAGTAGTGTCAGATCAAGAGTGGACCTAGCCTCTCCTAGAAGGCATCTGACCATCGTCGTCACAAAAAATTTGGGAGTGTGTCTCAGCAAAACCCTTCCACGACCTCGGGTGTCATTGTAACATAGAGTGGGAAATAAATCCAACCCTCTCAACATATTGGGTCTATTCATGCTCTGTTTCTATCAAGATTATTGGATTGTGTCATCATATCATCACTTTTTGTCGCTAATGTTTACTGCATAGCAAGTTATTATTCCATATATCATATCAAGTATTCGACTATCACTTTGCCCCAATGTCATGTGGGATAATACTTCAAAAATACACATTTATAACAAGTAATTTCACTTGATAATCAATTGTTCCACATAATCATCCTCATCATTCTTTCATGTAATAATTTAATTCATCATAGGTACACACGACATATAATAATTCACTTGGTCACATCGTAACATGGTATCCACAAAAGCGACAAGGGGGCACAGGTTCTCATCACCCTAGATGGAATTCAGGAAATGACCTATTCTTGGGGACTGGGAGATGAAATAATTAATGTTGCTAAATCCCTTTCCCTATGGCAAGGCCTCCACCAAGCCATAATCCAAGAAATCGAAGAAATCACTGTGGTCGGTGACTCAATATTAGTCATTCAATCTCTCTCTACCAATTCCATTCCTTCTAAGTTGCATCTCCGTCAGTTGATAAAAAAAATACAAATCCTTTCTATCTCCTTTAGGAAGATCAATTATTTTCATGTTCTTAGAAAGATAAATGGCAAAGCACATCAGGCAACAAATCTAGTTGTTGCACTAAGCAAAGGCACACTAGTGATTAATGGTCTTAGCTCTTCCTGCACCCTACCATAGGATCAAAGGTAATGAACCTTGAGGCCTATTCATAGCCCCATCCACATCGAAGCAACCGTTTCATTTGGCTCACGACACTTATCTCTCCACCCTCCCGGTGTGTGGCTTCCTGCATGTGAATTGTCTTGTGGTTTTAAGGAGGGAATATCGTACCCTGTCGATGTCCCCTATGTACTTATTGAGTGAGCTCACCTACATCTTTTTCATCGTCATGTGTCCTTTATAATACATCCCCCAGTTTGGGAGTCCAGTGAAATATTTCTCCGCGATCCTGGACATCATGAGAGCCATGGGTGAGGAATTAAACCAGGTCCTCAGCAATGCCTGTATCATTCAGTTCTGTTCGGTTCTCCATCACATTGAAAGAAGCAAGGTGGAAGTTTTTGGATTTTAGACTGTCATTTTAAAGGATACCTCTTCTGATTCCATGATATCCTCCGACCATGTCCAATCCATTGCGACCAAATTAAGGGAAATTAGGAAAACAATTAAGAAGCAGAATCGTTTCATGCACAGGATGGACATTGAAGGAGGGCAACGATTGGATATTATGGACTGCGATATTTCCCATCTCAGGGAATAATTTTCTCATTCCATTTCTTAGACAGAGCAGGCAATGGTATCTCGCCAAGATGAAGGTCAAGTTCGAAAAGATGGAGCTCAAGGTGGAAAAATGGAAACGTCTACATTCACTGGCTCATCTTCTCAACACGACAAATGAGGAAAGAAATATTGGACTCCTCCAGGAGCTTATAGCATTTTTGTTTTTTTTGTTTTAGTTGTGCATAGCTAGCACTCCTTGAGTTATGGCTTTAAGTAGTTTTTACTGTCTAAAACCTTATATCTATGTAAAGCAAGTATTTATCTCGATTGGGTGGAAAACTTTTGTATATGGGCAATAGCATGTTAAGCCTTCAGTACTCAGAATGTTGTTCTCTAAAGGCAGTGTCGAATTTTGTGGCTCTTTCTCAGCGGTTATATCACTAATCTATAATACAAATATATCTATTCTTGTAAAAAAAAATAGGTTATCCACATACTGCATAACATATTTCACATTTTATTAATGAAAAAAATTTAAACATACTCTCATTGTAAAAGAAGGGAATTGTGTAATAATCAAAACATTGTAACCGCATGAACATAACAACATAATAATCATGATGCCAACCTAAGCATAGTAACATCATAAATAAACCTAGTAACATCACAATATCGATCCATCATGTTGTAAATAAAGCTCACTTAGTCGAACTAATTCGAAATAATAAATAAGCCAAAATAAGTGCAGTAGGTAGGTGATTCCATGAAGGTGGGTAACACTTTTTTCCCAAATTTGACAATGAAAACCTGATTTTTTACTCATGTGCTAGATAGAAGCCCTCAAAACGTATATATGCCATGTGAATTTTGACTTGCAGTAAAAAAACAAATTTTAGAATATTATGTTGGCTTCCCAATGTTATTTTTTTCAAAATATTTCGATGTCATTTAATGTGTGAAATTTCACATTTAATGAACTGCGTGACCTTAAAAATTTGAAGAAGTTAATAAGTGACTCGTGTCCAACCCCAATAATTCAATCTTACATTAATAATTTAGAAAAAATTTATATATGACCATGATCTACACAAAAATCACTATGGTCTGCATATTTTTTGTTAATTTATTTCACAATATACAATTATTTATTATTTTTCGAAAGTGACCACATCTGATTTCAGCATCATTTTATACACATGTGTGTCCATCCCAACTTTTTTTTCACTGTTTTCAAAACTTCAAAAACCAAAGATACCTTTTGAAGAGGACGCGTCGATGTGTGGGCTGTGCATTTTTAAGAAATTTTTGGATGTGTATTTTTTACCCTGCGTATTTTTCTTTGAGCTGCTTCGAAGTTGTTCTGAGGTTTTCTAAGTGTAAGTTTTAGAACTAATTAAAAAAAAACCCATATGAATTCCAAAATGCATGCATGATACCTCAATGGATAGAGGATTTGGTGATGAATCTATCAGTATAAACTCCACTCTGTTATGTGCCATGAATGGCAGGGTCTACACCCCTAGAAGACACAGAGAAACATTGATTTTCCTGTAAGAGGGATAATTCTCTGTTTTTCAAGCCCTTGATTGAGGTATTGAGCTTGATCGAGGTTTTAACATCCCTCGATCGAGGTTTTCTTAAACCCTGAATCAATCTACCATTTAAACCTCTTTTTATATTTTTTTGCACAAGGACCTTGATCGCAGCCTTAAAATCTCAATTGAGGTTTTCTTAAAACCTAGATTGAAGTCTTAAAACCTAGATCGAGGTTTTTTTAAAACCTAGATCGAGGTCTTAAAACCTCAATCGAGGTTTTTTTAAAACCTCGATCGAGGTTTTTTAAAAACCTAGATCGATATCTTAAAACCTAGATCGAGGTTTTTTTAAAACCTAGATCGAGGTCTTAAAACCTCAATCGAGGTTTTTTTAAAACCTCGATCGAGGTTTTTTAAAAACCTCGATCGAGGTTTTTTAAAAACCTCGATCGAGGTTTTTTAAAAACCTAGATCGATATCTTAAAACCTAGATCAAGGTATTGTTAAAACCTAAAGATATAGGTATTCTTAAAACCTAGATCAAGGTTTTGTTAAACCCTCAATCGAGGTGTTATGACCTCGATCGAGGGTTTAAAAATTGCTTGATCGAGGTACGTTTTTGTGTTTTTTTCGAAAGCGCCTTTCCAGAAAGTGTAACCCAGCTCCATGGATGCACCCAGGTATGACTAGCCAAAATATTGGGCGTTACATGTAGAGACTATTGCTCATTTTTTTTGTTCTCTTCCTTTCTTTTTCCATAGGCCTATAATGGTCATCAACAAAACATTGAGTTGTTGTGGTTGTTGTTAGTGCTAAAAATTTTCCACGTAGCTCTCTATGGTCCAAACCATAATTATATATCATAATCCCATTATTATTCCCTCCATTTTGACCTTCACAATTAAATTTCATCAAAAAATGGTCCAAAACATGATATTATTTCCCCCATAAATACAAGGAAGTTGAGCATTTATTGCATCATAACCCCACTCTCTCCAAAAAGGACCAAAGATCCCTAAAAATGAGAATGGGTAAAAAACCAGGGACAAATACCATGCATAATAAAGTACCAAGGGTCATTACCATGGTTCAGAAAACCTTGGATCATCCTATAAATGCATTGTGAAAGTCTCCCCGCAAACATTAAATTCTTGAATTTTTTGCATTCCTTACATCTTCTGGAACTTTTTGTCCATCATATCCTTTTTCCACACTATCCCATGTTGCACATCGAGTTCTCTCCGTGTAACCCTTAATCGCTTTCCCAATGGCAACCCCTTGTTGGAGACAAACAAAGACCAAGATTGTGGGAGCCTATGGACCATTTCCTCAAATGGGTGCAGTGGCCCAAGTTAAAGGTATTTCTTTCTATTATTCTATTGTATTAATTAGTTAAAAATATTATTGTTGTTATTTTCTTATTGTAAGTCGAGTTTAAGAAGTCCCTTGCACCATGAACTCTACCCTTAGAGCTGACTGATCTAGGGTAGGTTCTTTTGCATGTAGTAGGGGAAAAATTCCCACTACATTTGTTTTTATAGGAGTTCTATTGCACCCTTTCCTTATACATGAGACAAAAGAAATCAAAGTTATCTTTTTAGGTGGTTTGAGATCAACAATTGGTGCAGCAACACTTTTAAACTTAGCATTGGTTTGCTAAGTAAATGTATGTGTGAAATCAACTCCATTTAGTAATATGTTAATAAAAAATGTGATGTCAATAAACAAATTTGATTTTATGAAGGAGATTATCCATAGTCTTACTCATCATATCACATGGAATATGGTTGATTTATTAAGCGGTTTTATGAAAAAATCATTTTTATATATTGATTTTTTATTATGGTTGAGGGCGCTCACATGAAGTTGGTTCCACTTTTTAGTGCACTTTAGAAATCAAAAATGCGTTTTCGATCTATAAATATATAACGCATATGCATTATTGTGGCTAGGCTCAGAAAACTCGAGCCCAAATTCGAGGGTAAGCTTAGTTAGCTAATATCGCAAGTGTGATATATCACACTTGCTTTTCTTAATAGTTACAAATTGCAAGTGCGATATATCACACTTGCTATTTGTAAAACAAAAATAAAAAAGAAAACAGAGGCCTGCGGTCTCAATTTATTATTTCACAGTGAAGGCTGCGATATCGGAACTGTGAAAAACCGCACCAACAATTCGAGTTTGAGACTTTAGAGGCGCCTTTGAAAGGTTATTTGGAAGGGCCAATTCATAAGTTGGATACAATGGAAGGTAAGTACTCATTTCCTTCAAAATTTGTTTTCAATTTTTGTTTGTGTTTGTTAATTTTATAGTTTTTGTTATTTTTAAAATGATTTTAATAAAAAAAAATTGAATTAAATCAAACAATGAAATATTAAAACAATTTTGAATTTTTTGTTTTAAGCTTAACAGAGAACAGAAATGTTGAAGATAATGTGCAAAATGAACCCACTAATAACCAAGAACCAAACACAAACACAAACCCAGAGACGGAGGGGGAACAAGACTGGAATTCAGAGATTCTAGCTCGTTTAGGTGCATTGAGGCACCTTAGCTCATTGTTTAGAGGGGGGGACCATTTGAGACAATCATTAGCCGAGGCATTGGATACCATAACAAACACAATTGCCAATTCCCAGGGAGCACTATACAACATTACCTCATTTAACGGATCCATGAGGCAATACTATTCCGATGGTTTGAGCTATAAAGACATCAAAAAACTAAAGATAACCAAAGACCAATTGTTTTCATTATTCCGGGACCCTAGCACTGGATTGGTTCCACCCACCAGTCGAGCACACATTTTAATAGACTGGTGCGTGGAACCAAATGTGAAAGCTAATTGGATGGATCGCTGGTACATGGTCTTCGATGAAGACCCTCATGGGAATAGAGACATCCCATTCTATTTCCTGAGGAGCTTGTATGCAGAAGTTATCTTGGGGAAACATGTTAACTATTTTGATATTTTAGAGTTCCACGGTATAGGTCATGGGATTCCCCAAGATAGGGAAGGGGCTAGGACTGATCCTAACCGTGTGCCATGCCCTCCATGCTCACAAAAACCCCCTCGGGTATATCCTCCTGCGGGTCTTGTGATTGATGATACACAGGAGGCCTTATTCGACTTGGTAGATACATTGCTTCAAAATGGGACTACTATCCAAGGCAATGTAGGCCAAGGGGTTGGCACTTTTGAGGCTAGCTCATCCCACACTTAGGATCCACATACTAGGTCTCCATACCATACTAGAGGTAGAGATCGCACTGGAGACGCAGAGGGTTCAGAGCATCATGTTATTCCACACCCTTGCACAGCGTGTGGAGGCATATGCTATGGGCCTGCTTCAGAGTTTCAGGACAATGGATTACTTCGATATGTAAGTAAAACTCATTATTTTCATATTATATATTTTTTTATATCACAATTTATTTCTATTTAATTATCTAACAAATTATGTGAACAAATATACAGTTGGTGTCCCATCACACACCATATTCGCATAGTACGATGATTGATGTTGATAACATTGATGCAGCGGTCAATGTTGCATATGGTTTTGGTGCTTCACCATTAGATGTAAGAACTTTACTTTTTAATTTGTCATCGTTATTTATGTATTTATAGTATAAATTGCAACATTCAATACATCCTAATCTGGATACAATATGTTTTATGCAGGGTGGGTGGGATGATTTTGAGGAATCTCAACCAAGTCCCTCGCATGTAGAGGAAGATTCCTAGACATGAGTATTATTTTAATTATGCCTTTAATAATTCAACATGTATTATTTTAATTATTATAAATTTTCTAATTGTATGTTTATGTTTTGTTACGTAGCATGATATCTATGCCAGCGAAACAACCTTTTTTATTGGCGACCCGCCTCTCTGCCCCCCAGGTACATGTATGTTTCGCTTTCTTTGAAAAAATAATTTTTTGTCCATCTTGTATATGTCTCGTTTTCTTTGTATTATCTAACATTGACATATGTTACTTTATGCATACATCTATTGAGCTAGTGGTGCTTGAAGAGCACCAAATCCAGATTTTTGGTGACCCGCCTCTTGCCCCCCCAGGTACATGTATGTTTCGCTTTCTTTGAAAAAATCATTTTTCGTCCATGTAGTATATGTCTTGTTTTATTTGTATTTTATAACAATGACATATGTTAAATTATGCAAGCATCTAGTGAGCCAGTTGTTACAGAGAGAAATTCCTATGGCTTGGGGTACCACAACAAACAACTTAACTCCAAAAATCAATCCTTTCCTGTATGCAAGAGAAACTAAACAACTAACACTAAAATATCTCTATTCGTACCTTATTATAGACGGTTGATGTAGATCCCCATTGAGCTTTCCAACTTTAGCTTGAATTGATAAATTGCTTCCTCAACATTCAATAAACAAGACAAGCATACTATATATAATTGTGTCAGCTCTACTCTAGAATATATAATCAATAACATATAAGCATTTGAAATCATCCATGGATAAAATATTCATTCAAACACACATTATTGGACAGGAAAATATATTTCTATTAATATAAAATCGGAGATTACAATGAATACAACCTCTGTCGGCATGTCTGCGAATCGAAGAAACCGAGTCCCCCACTTGTGCCTCCACCACTTCAATCCTCCATCTCTTGATAGCAAGATCACAAGCAAAAGATAAGATTGGGAAGAACACAAAAGTGCTCCAAGAGACAAAGGGGATCAGACTCAAGAACGAGTTCTGGAAACAATGGACTATAGTTCTCTTGCTCTCAATTTCTCACGCCTTCAATGTATCCAAAGGGTTCCTTATATAGCTCTTCAATGGGGTAATGAAAGGTCGAATCCGAGCGATATCAAGGCATATGGAAGGCCAGGAGACAAGTGAGTCAAATCCATATAAAGGAAAACTCCAAAAGAATTTGGCCTTTTGCACACATCCTGATGTATGCGGTTTTAGGGGTCAAACGCGCATATATACGCGATAAAGGGTTTAAAAGTCGCGTATGGAAACGTTTACATGTTTTTAGGGATGATCAAGGAAACATCAAAGAAACAAAAATGGTCCATGGGGTCTAAGGAGTCTACATAGGGATAGGGAAGGCCATAAAAGTGTGATTCACCATGTGTGGTAAAATCAGCTATAACAGATGCCCCCTAATGTGTGAGGTGAGAGGGGTCATACGATGGCCGAAATACATTATAAGTCCATCCCAGAAATGAAGTGATGAAGAACCCAGTGGAAGAACCAGCCATCCAATCAGCACTATACAATGATACAACTCTGCATATAACTGCAAATACATATAGCAGTCCCGGATACATAAGAGTACAATGGCCATGAATAGGCATGATACAATATGACATATTTGGTCATCGCCACGTTCAATATACATAGATCAGAATCTCCATGATGAAGATATACAAAGGATCACGATCTCCATGAAGACTGAAGATATACAACAGATCAATATCTCCATAATGGCTGGAAATGTCTGACATATACTGGAATCAAGTCACAAGAGCTGAAATCTCATGAACACTAGCACGATCAAGGAGGTAGCATATATGAGATGCCACCAATCTGGAAGGTATTCTACACACATTGGAAGGTATTCT
>LPNX011231375.1:1091691-1182296 GCA_001517045.1 Pseudotsuga menziesii | reverse complement strand
AGCATAAGCAAAGGCGAACACAATTGTTGTGGAAATTTATTCTATTTCTGTATTTTGATCAACTTCACAGAATAACAAAAAATGAAACAAAAATACTGAAGTTAGGCTTGCATGTTTGATATACAATTATTTTTTTTACTAGAACTCCATATATATGTAGACAAAGAGAAAATCTGATACAGGGCACAACAACAAAAAATGGAATCTACTAAAGAAATAATATATCAAATCAAGCGTCGACTAGCTCGTCGATTTGAGAAGTAGAATATAAGAAATAAGTTTTTGACGTAAGCTGTATTTGAATATTTCAATATTTAAAATGAATATCTGATTATATCTAACTTTTCCTTTCTGAGGCATATTAAAATTGATAAATAATAGGAGTAGTATATGTATATGGGCCATATGGCCGAGGATTAGTGGCAAAGGAATACTTTGTCGAAAGTTTTTATATATGTATAAGTAAAATCTATGAATAATGTATAAATAAAGCCATTTTCCATAACAGGAATTTAAATCTATTAAAACCATTAGAATACAAAAGTAACGGCCATGCTAGGTGTTGAAAGCATGGACCATAGGCTAACTGACATCCATGTAAAAGAAAACAATGCACAAATTGGTAAACGCATAGTCAATAACAGGGTAAATAACTTTAGACTGGAAATTTAGGAGATCTTTATTTTCTATGAAGCATTCAACATTGAAATGATTTACCAAATTCTGGCCCATATCATACTATAAATCGAATCTTTGTAGCATATACTAAACTTATTCCAATAGTTAAATACGGCGTTGTGTAGGACCATAAACGTACCATAAACAGAGATATCATTTTAAAAAGAATGATATAGAATTAATATTTAAAAAATGGAAAGCGACATACACCTGTCTCTTCTTTTCCCTGCCAGATGGAGGAGCGTGCATGAAATAAGCGCCACGTATACGCTCAACCATTGTATTTGTTGGCACTCGCATTGTGCAACCAGAGAAAATGCAAAGGAAAGGGCAAAGCACCGGAAGAGACCATTACATGGCCTGCTGTCGTGGATTTGCGTATCTTTGGCCTGCTTGCTGCTTTCCGCTTTGGACTTGCGAATGAAGGTATGTTCTCGTTTTCATTTTCATCTAGGTCTGCCATGCTAATTGAGGCTCTTCCAGATATTTTTTTAGACATTTCAGTGTGCCGTTCTTGGATTTTGTAGACATTTCAGAGTCGCGTTCTTAGTTATCTCACGCTTGAGGCTCTTCGAGATTGTGCTAAAATCACAGCTACTCTTAGTTCTTTTAGACATTTCGATGTGCTGTTCTTAGATTGAATGGATGCAGGTGTGGGTGGGTATTGCTTCCTAACACGTTGAATTTGTCTGTCAAGGTACACAATATTTATTAAGATTTTTTTATGGGTCTTTGGCTATGCATATATTTGATCCTATCTTTGTGCACATTTTTAAAATTCACAATATTAGTGTGGGTTGTTAGTAAGTCCATAGTACAGTTATTTTAATGATGATAATTGAAAAAATATCAGCGTCCGGGTTACTAAAAAATGACTGGAGTTAGAGGGTTGTACAGTTTAGGAACCTAGTGGGTTTACCATGGTTTAGTGGGAAGCAGAAGGATTAGGTTGATCACAGCAGCTTCTTATCCTTTCCTATCTTATCACGCTATCTGTTTCATGCATGCTAGCTGGATATTCCGTTTGTACTCCAAATTCCCATGGAATCTTCTCGATCTTGTAGGAAAAATATTTTTTTTGTCGGCTAGTTAATCCTGAAAATCAAATAAAAAATTAATCCCGATAGCAGCAGATGTACAGTGTAAAGTAAACCATTGATCCAGATTCTGAGGAAACCATAAATGCATTGTAGACGGAATGATGAAAGTGGCAGCCTATTTTTTAAATTGGTCATATCACCCAATGTACATTTCACAGTTTTTAAATAGGAATTAATTGCACAACAGATGGCATGTTTGTGTATTTTTCAATTTTTTTTGTTTTTTATTATTTTTAAAAATTGATAATTATTTTGCACAGGAGGGAAAAATAGTTAAATCATTGTATTGCACCAATCACAAAATAGATAATTTAATTTACTAAAATTTTAAAAGTAATTTTAATTTAAAAAATAATAATTTTAATATTACAAATTTAAAAAACTTTAATAAACATTGAGTTAATTTTTTGAACAAATGTTGGTCAATGCAATATAGCGACCAACCGATCGCTATATAACCTGCCAACGGCAGGTATAATAACTTCGTTGGCAGGTATAATAACTTATTAGTTATTATTCATTGCATCAAATGATGAAACGATAAAATTAATATTAATGTTAATAATTATATTTTTATATTATTTATGAAAATACAATTATGACCTATTCATAATTATTTATCGATTTTTTTTATAATACAATTTCGCTTAATCATAATTATTTATGAATTTTTGTCATTATCATTATTGGCTAACTTTATGCTATATTTTATTTTAAATATCTTATTTTTATTTTTACTATTAAACATTAAAAAGTACTTCAAAACTAATATCTTATTTTTACTATTAAACATGAGAAAGTGCATAAAAGTTTTGAATATAGTTGAGAATATATTTAATTTAAATGAAGATAAAATTAAAATTAATGTTAAGAATTATATTTTTTAATTATATAAATTAAAAAAGTATATCTCTCCTGGGGAGGGATAATAAGTTTATGGGATGTAGACTAGTTACTTATAGAGTGCATTATAGGTAGTGTGGATACATTTGGAAGTTGTAATGGTAACAAATCAAAATCGATCATGTGTTACAGAAATACAAACTCGATTATATATAGATATATGAGCAAATTCAGAAGCATTTTATAACGTATAATCTTAAAATTAAAAGCAATACATCATATCTCATTCTCTTTATAGAAGTGGGTCTTTCCCTTATCGAGAGCCTAGCTATGACTAGGCTTTTGTTGTACAAGCACAAAATCAATAACATGGGAGACCATAGACTTCCTAAGCTAGCTTTTAATTCCAGCCAAAACCACCTAAGGCTCAAGCGAGGTTGGTATAAAGATACCAAGGCCTGGTTAAACCACTAGGAGATCGACAAAAATGTTGCACTGCAAAATATTAATAACATTAAAAATATTGTTACTTCTAAGTTTAAAGAGAAATTGTGGTGTGAGAAAGATTTAAAGTCTAAAATAAAATTAAGATATTATAAGGAGGTCATCAACCCTACTATAGAAGATCAAAAGTATCTCTTTGTTTTAACCGGTTCAAAGAAAAAAATTAATATAGCCAAGATAAGAACAAGCTCACATGAGCTCCATAGTGAAACAAGTCATTGGACAATTCCTAAAACACCATGGGTGGAAAGGATCTGCCATCTTTGTGAGAATAGGAATATTGAAGATGAAAATCCCTTCGTGTTAGAGTGCCCTACATACACCCACATTAGATCTTAGTTTCATAATCTTTGTTGCAATACCGACCTTCCTAGCCTTTTAACATGTCAAAATTATAGTGAGCTCGGGACGCTTCTCTCCAAGCTCTTTGAACATAGGAATACAATTTTAAAACAAACTAATTAATTCGTTTCTTTAGGTCCGATAAACCAAAGTTTGGTCTAAGTGGATGTTAACCATCATATATATATATATATATATAAGTTAATCATAACTGCTGATCAATTTTTTTCTCATAATCATACTGCCCTAACTTTATAACATATTTGTCTTTAAAATATCTTATTTTACTATTAAAGACTCGCCTAATCGAGAATATACTTAATTCAAGTATCATTTCTAAATCAGTGCACCAAAGACTAACGTAAGGTCGTAATCAACAAAATAGGAAGAAAAAGTTAATAGTTTTGTAATGACAAAAGTAAGGTCGTAATAAACAAGAGCCATGAGGTGGCAATGTCCTCAACATTGCCACTTGCTCTATTTGCAGACAACTGTTAGCACTAGCTATTTGCGGGAAGTGATTTTAGCAATAGCTATTGGCTTTGATTTTAGTGAAATTTCAACGTAATATCACTTTAACATGAAACATTGCTTTCAAAATAAAAGTTATACACGTTGTGAAGATCTTCAAAGCACATGGTTTTCAACATTTATATGAAGTTATGACAAGATTTATAAAATTAGCAACTCTTGTCTTTAAATAGAGATATTGAATGACATGCAAAATATTGTAGAGTAACTCTTATTAAATATGGCATCTCAAATTGTATGCACAATGCTGCTATAAAGTGACTCTTGTCAAATATGATGCTACCTACTACTAAGTAAAAGGAGAAAAACATGAAGAAAATAATGTTTGGATTCATTTTCCACCGTAGCATGTATCCAACAAGCACTCTCCTATAGCTTCAATATTAGTCTCAAAAGATAGATTATATAGAGCAAGGAGTTTACCATAAAACCCTTGGTCCCCTAATCTTTATGTTAGTATTCCTATCTATTGTTTATGAGAAAGGTAATCATAAAGTATTCCTATATATTGTTTATGTGGAAGGTGAAGAAAAATATATGTTATATGTAGCTTCGTCATAACTTTTTTCCTCACTAAAATCAAGGTAAACAAGACTAAACAATCGAATCAATTACGAAATAAATGGATTTAGTTTATTCCATTTTGCTGTTGAATTTTGGAAACTCCATCAAATCTTTAGAGATTTGATTATTTTTACAAAAAAACCACAAAACATTTAATGGTTGCAAATTCAAGAACTAGTAAGATTCACCAAAGTTTTTACACTTTCATATTTTTATGGATTCTTAAAATTTTACTTGAGATTATCTTGAATGGTATAGACTACCATCTCCTTCTAGAAATCTACTTAGAGATATATTTTTGTTCAAATAATTACTTTATTAAAATAAATAATAAGATAACCCTTTTCATAAGCCTACAATTATTTCTGTGAACGCAAAGTAACATATATAAATAAACGTCAAATTTCAACATTCTCGATATTAGTGAAAAAGAAAGAAGTAAAAAATAATAATATGTTTTTTTCAAAAGAAAAATAGTTGTTCCTTGATATTCATTAAGAATCAAAGGCAACTTGTACAAAACCGTGACATAAATGTCACTTTGAAGATGGGAGAGAGAACTGCAACCTTTTCCAATAAGAGAAACAATACCAATCTCCCAAAGGTGACCTAACAAGAAAATCCACTGAGAGAACATAAAGAACCCAACAAGCTTATCCAAGGAAGCACCCGGGGTGAGTAGAAATATATCAAACCCCAAGGGGATCACGCAATTAAAATTGTTGTGCCATTTAGATCTTCAAGCAATGAGTCAAATATTATTGATGCAGTAAAAGGAGAATGAAGATACACACTGAACAATTCAAACCACACAGGAAATAGATGAGTATAGCTCAGATAATTACAGTATCATTGTCATTTAAGAATCCGGTGTTACAATAGTTTACATAGGAAAAGAATTTGAATCATTAGGGATGAATTTGAATCTCCCCACTGGATGTGACTATATTTGACTGACTAGCTAACTAATGGTTTCTCAATCAATATCGAAGTCCAAATGGTTAACTCCGGATGTCTAATCAAGTCACACAATCAGTAATAAACAGTTAACGCAGTCTAACTGAAGTGATAGGTGAGAAAAGGTGCCACATCCACATGCAACCATGCATTGACTAGCGCTAACTGAACTGATTGTGATCTAACTAATTGTAACTGGAAATTAACTAAGCTTAACTAGTTCCAAATCCAACTAACTGAAGGAGGTTGGTGCCGGGACTCCTAGTGGTTCCTAAAATGTAGGCATTGGTATACAAGGCACCCCAATTAATGCATGCAAGTGCAGTTAGTGGCAGTTAGCCGCTATCGGTGTTCCCCACACTCTAGTAACTGGTACACATGGCCCCATTAGGCCAAGTGGACCCAATGGTTCTAGTGGACTCATTTAATTAAATAAAACTCCTAAGTTACGATAACATAATCTAATAGACAGTTTGATCAAGGGAGGATTAATAATCCTAACAACCCCCCTGAATCCTAACTTGGACAACTGTGGGCCTTGGAAACAAGGCCATAAGTCACCCATGTACAATCTAAAAGATAAAAAATGTTGCTTAATACAATCGAGGTAATAGGGGAAAACCTCATGGGAAACCCCACCCCCCACCTTCAAGATAAGTAGAAATCAAGAAATACAAGTTAAAAACTTGCAAAATATTTTGTTGCAATTTGCAGCACTATGCAGCAACAAAGCAGTATTCTGGTTCTTCTGTGCAGTAACATCCTGAATCTGTTCATGTGAACCTTTGAATCCAAACAAATGCTTATGTTCGGAGGAATATTCCTCTTTGGAAGAAGAATAATGTACGCAACTGAATAAAAAATATAAACAGTTGCACGGTGAAAATTGGACCCATGCAGAGCAATTGAAATTAACTAATGAGAGAGCAAAAGTTCTTGAGAATTCAAACCATGTGAGTTCCACCTAAGAAACTGATATATGGAATACTTCAACATCAATCCATGTGAGGTAAAATCATTCCCAAGTGTTAGGAGCAAGTCTCCAGGTGGATGCAGAATGTCTCCAAATTTACTAGTTTTGTGAGGAGCCGAGCATGTGATCAAAAAGGTAGGTAGAGAATCCCTGGGACTGTGGAGCGTGAATGCTTGAGCTCCATAGTCTGATATAGCTTCGAAAATAACCAATAATTCACAAAATCTAATATCAACATACTCATAAGAGAGAGCTAAAATCGAATCCTCAACAACAAAATTGAGGAGACTTGTGATGCTTGATTTGTCACACCAACATTGATGAACCTAGTTAAAAGCAATATTAAAACCTCTTGAATATTAAAACCTGAACCAAATATTATCATATCAAAAAATAAATCAGATCCAAATAGGTTCATATCAGATCCAAATAGGTTCATATCAGATCCAAAATTGTGCTCCACCGAGATGGTAGATGCACAGTTTTCTCCTTCTTCAAAATTCTGATTTTTGGTGCATGCAATCCTATAGGAATTTACTGGAAGCTCTAAATTAATGAGAGTGAATGGATCACTCCTATAATCTGATATTATTTCCAAAATATCCATGGTATTACTTATATGCACACCATTAACATTATAGAGATAGGGAAATCAAATTCCTCTTGGATTTTCTGAAACAATCAATAGTAAACTATCCACAAAATTTAAAGAATCACTGGAGAATTTTTGCAAAGAATAGAAGCAGAGTTTTTCTTCAAAAAAAGAGATTCAAATGTCTTCTTCTGGATCATCCATGTGAGGAGATGATATATTAGAGATCTCATACACTTCTGGAGCAGTAGGAGAAGGAGTCAGTCCAAGGAGACTTTCTTCAATTCGAATTGATTGTATGGAAAATTATGCTTCTTCTTCATCTTCAACAATTTGCTTTTCTGTAGGAGAGGGAATGAACTCATCATGCTGGATTTTATCTGAACCTATCTCAACATCTGGTATTTTAGAGCCATCTCCCATATGAATTTTAGGTCCTCTTGATAGAGGGAAAGTGATGAAGGATTTCCTCGAGGTAACCATGTGGTTGGATGCTCCAAAATCTGTCAAATAATCCTTCGAGGGAGTGAGGCTTGCATGCAAGCATCTCTCATCTTCTTCAATTTTCTCTTCAAAATTAGACATCTATGCCCCTTGTGCAAAGGTAATATTTTCCTATGCACATAGAGCTTTCAAATGGTCGAGGGTCTTCTTCATGCACGAGTCTTCTGGATGAAAACCCCTCATACAATAGGGACACTTTTTCTTTTCAAACTTCTTCTTTTTCTTAGAGGTGGAGTCTCCTTCATAAGTCTTCTGATTCTCTTTAGGCTCCTTCCCCTTAGGTCTCCCTTTAGCGTGTGATTTGGTATAGTATGTCACTAGGAGAGCTTGATATTTGGAAGCCTGGATGACTCCCATCCGGATCAACTTCTCTTGCTCTTGTATTCAGGACTCGGCAAAGGAGTCAAGTGAGGGAATTTTCCAACCAGGAAAGGAATCCCTTTTGGAATGAAAGATTGAGACAAATATATAATACTCAGATCCAATTTTTCTGAGAATGGAGAGCACATTTTTTTCATCCTTTCTTTCTATTCCGCACTATCTGCATTGGAGTGCAAGAGACTTGAATTTAGTAAAGAATGGTTTTACCATCTCAAAACTGTTGGAATGTAAGGCTACCAACTCATTCTCCAGAATGTGTCCCCGAAGCTCATCTTTCTTTCTAAACAAGTATTAAAGCTTCTCCCAGGCTTCTATGGGGGTCCTCAAACCTTCAAGGTGGAAGAGGAGATCTCTGGATATGTGAGTGCATAGATAACCGAAAGCTTCATCTAAGCGGTTCAAAAACTTGTTTCTCTCAACTGGATGATGGGGCTTGGCCTCCCTACCAAGTATTATCCTGAAGTAGCCATGCTTGAGCAAGGCCAATTGCATATCTACCCTACAATCAATATAATTGAATGGTGTAAGGAACTGTGGAGTAGAAGGTAGAGAATCCATAATTCTCCTCCTGGGAAAACACAAATCTTCACACAAGCTACGTAGCACATGTAGAGTTTCACTCCAAAACATTAAAACATTCGAACTATGTTAGAATCATGCATTCCCTCTCGACATGAACACTTTCTCGGGGTCCGTCGTGCCTGCACCGCCACTCTGAATAAATTCAAAGGAAGAAAGGTACCTTTTATAGGACTTATGTGGAAACCCAACTGCTTATGGTGTTCAATGGAGAGTAGATAGACACGAAGCTTGCTTGAAATGGCTCTAATACCATGTTAAAATTGTTGTGCCATTTAGATCTTCAAGCAATGAGTCAAATATTATTGATGCAGTAAAAGGAGAATGAAGATACACACTGACCAAATCAAACCACACAGGAAACAGATAAGTATAGCTCAGATAATTACAGTATCATTGTCATTTAAGAATCCAGTGTTACAATAGTTTACATAGGAAAAGAATTCGAATCGTTGGGGATGAATTCAAATCTCCCCACTGGATGTAACTGTATCTGACTGACTAGATAACTAATGGTGTCTCAATCAATATCGGATTCCAAATGGTTAACTCCAGATGTCTAATCAAGTCACATAATCAGTGATAAACAACTAACTCAGTCTAACTGAAGTGGTAGGTGAGCAAAGGCGCCACATCCACATGTAGTGATGCATTGACTAGTGCTATCTGAACTGATTGCAACTAGAAATTAACTAATCTTAACTAGTTCCAACTCCATCTAACTGAACGAGGTTGGTTTCGGGACTCATAGTGGCTCCTAAAATGTAGGGATTGGCCTAGGAAGCGCCCCAACTGATGCATGCAAGTGCAGTCAGTGGCAGTTAGCCTATATCGGTGTTCCCCAAAATCTAGTAACTGGTACATGTGGCCCCAATAGGCCAATTGGACCCAATGGTACTAGTGGACTCATTTAATTAAATAAAACTCCTAAGTTAGGATAAAATAATATAATAGACAGTTTGATCAAGGGAGGATTAATAATTCTAACACCCCTCTTGAATCCTAACTTGGACAACTGTGGGCCCTGGAAACAAGGCCATAAGTCACCCATGTATAATCTAAAAGATAAAAAAATGTTGCTTAATACAACTGAGGTAATACGGGAAAACCTCATGGGAAAACTCCCCCCTCAAGATAAGCAAAAATCATGAAATACAAGTTAAAAACTTGCAAAATATTTTGTTGCAATTTGCAGCACTATGCAGCAACAAAGAAGTATTATATTTCTTCTATGCAGCAACATCCTAAATCTGTGCATGTGAACCTCTGAATCCAAACAAATTCTTATTTCTGGAGGAATCTTCCTCTTTGGAAGAAGAATAATGTACTCAACTGAATCAGAAATATAAACAGTTGCACGATGAAAACTGGACCCATGTATTGCAGCTGAAATTGACTGATGAGAGAGAAAATTTTCTTGAGAATTTGAACCATGTGAGGAACACCCAAGAAACTGATATATAGAAGCCTTGAACATCAATCCATGTGAGGTAACATCAGCCCCAAGTGTCCAGGCAGATGTAGAATATCTCCAACTTTACTATTTCTGTGAGGAGATCAGCATGTGATAAAAAAGGTAGGTAGAGACGCCCTGGGACTGTGGAGAGCGAATGCTTGAGCTCCATAATCTAATATATCTTTGGAAATAACCAATAATTCACAAAATCTAATATCAGCAAACTCATAAGAGAGAACTAACATCGAATCCTCAACAACAAAATTCAAGGAGACTTGCGGTGATTGATTTGTCACACCAAAATTGATGAACCCAATTACAAGCAATACTAAAAGCTCTTAAATATTAAAACCTGAACCAAATATTATCAGATCAGAAAATAAATCAGATCCAAATAGGTTCATATCAGATCCAAAATTGTGCTCCATCGAGATGGTAGATGCACAATTTTCTCCTTCTTCAAAATTCTGATTTTTGGTGTATGCAATCCTGTAGGAATTTACTGGCAGCTCTAAATTAATGAGAGTGAATGGATCACTCCTATAATCTGATATTATTTCCAAAATATCCATGGTATTGATTATATTCACACCAGCAACATCATTAGAGATAGAGAAATCAAATTCCTCTTCCTTTTCTGAAACAATCACCGATAAACTATCGACAAAATTTAAAGAATCACTGGAGAATTTTTGCAAAGAATAGAAGAAGAGTTTTTCTTCAAAAAAAGAGATTCGAATGTCTTCATCTGGATCAGCCATGTGAGGATATGACATATTAGAGATCTCATACACTTCTGGAGCAGCAGGAGAAGGAGTCATTCCAAGGCGACTTTCTTCAATTCGAATTGACCGTATGGAAAACTATGCTTCTTCTTCATCTTCAACAATTTGCTTTTCTGTAGGAGAGGGCATGAACTCATCATGCTGGATTTTATCTGAACTTCTCTCAACATCTGGGATTTTAGAGCCATCTCCCATATGACTTTTAGGTCCTCCTGATAGAGGGAAACTGATGAAGGATTTCCTGGAGGCAACCATGTGGTTGGATGCTCCAGAATCTGTCAAATAAGCCTTCGAGGGAGTGAGGATTACATGCAAGCATCTCTCATCTTCATCGGTTTTCTCTTCATAATCATACATCTCTGCACATTGTGGAAGGGCAATTTTTTCCTATACACATAGAGCTTTCAAATGGTCGAGGGTCTTCTTCATGCATGAGTCTTCTGGATGAAAACCCCTCATACAATAGGGACACTTTTTCTTTTCGAACTTCTTCTTTTTATTAGAGGTGGAGTCTCCTTCAGAAGTCTTATGATTCTCTTTAGGTTCCTTCCACTTAGGTCTCCCTTTAGTGTGTGCTTTGGTAGAGTCTGTCACTAGGAGAGCTTGATCTTTGGAATTATATATTACTCCCATCCGGATCAACTTCTCTTGCTCCTGTATTAAGGACTCAACAAAGGAGTCAAGTGAGGGAATTTTCCAACCGGGAAAGGAATCCCTTTTGGAATGAAAGATTAAGACAAATACATAATACTCATAACCGAGTTTGTTGAGAATGGAGAGCACATTTTTCTCATCCTTTCTTTCTATTCCGCACTATTTGCATTGGAGTTCAAGAGACTTGAATTTAGTAAAGAATGGTTGTACCATCTCAAAACTGCTGGGATGTAAGGCTACCAACTCGTTCTCCAGAATGTGTCCCCGAAGCTCATCTTACTTTCCAAACTAGTATTCAAGCTTCTCCAAGGATTCTCTTGGAGTCCTCAAACCTTCAAGTTGGAAGAGGAGATCTCTGGATATGTGAGTGCATAGATAACCGAAAGCTTCATCTAAGCAGTTCAAAAACTTGTTTCTCTCAACTAGATGATGGGGATTGGCCTCCCTACCAAGTATTATCCTGAAGTAGCCATGCTTGCGCAAGGCCAGCTGCCAGCTGCATATCTACCCTACAATCAATATAATTTAAAGGTGTAAGGATCTGTGGAGTACAAGGTAGAGAATCCATAATTGTCCTCTTGGAAAAACACAAATCTTCACACAAGCTACGTAGCACCTGTAGAGTTTCACTCTAAAACACTAAAACATTCGAAATATGTTAGAATCATGCCTTCCCTCTTGACATGAACACTTTATCAGGGTATGTCACAGCCGCATCACCACTCTGAATAAATTCAGAGGAAGCAAGGTACCTTTTGTGGGACTTATGTGGAAACCCAGTTGCTTCTGGTGTTCAATGGAGAGTAGATAGACATGAAGCTTACTTGAAATGGCTCTGATACCATGTTAAAATTGTTGTGCCATTTAGATCTTCAAGCAATGAGTCAAATATTATTGATGCAGTAAAAGGAGAATGAAGATACACACTGAAAAAATCAAACCACACAGGAAACGGATAAGTATAGCTCAGATAATTACAGTATCATTGTCATTTAAGAATCCAGTGTTACAATAGTTGACATAGGAAAAGAATTCAAATCGTTAGGGATGAATTCGAATCTCCCCACTGGATGTGAGTGTATCTGACTGACTAGCTAACTAATGGTGTCTCAATCAATATCGGAGTCGAAATGGTTAACTCCAGATGTCTAATTAAGTCACACAATCATTAATAAACAGTTAACTCAATATAACTGAAGTAGTAGGTGAGCAAAGGCACGACATCCACATGCAACCATGCATTGACTAGCGCCAATTGAACTAATTGTAACTGGAAATTAACTAATCTTAACTAGTTCCAACTCCAAATAACTAAAGGAGGTTGGTGTCGGGACTCCCAGTGGCTCCTAAAATGTAGGGATTGGCCTAGAAGGTGCCCCAATTGATGCATGCTAGTGAAATCAATGGAAGTTAGCCTCTATCAGTGTTTTCCACACTCTAGTAACTGGTACATGTGGCCCCATTAGGCCAAGTGGGCCCAATGGTACTAGTGGACTCATTTAATTAAATAAAACTCCTAAGTTAGGATAAAATAATCTAATAAACAGCTTGATCAATGGAGGATTAATAATTCTAACACCCCCCCTGAATCCTAACTTGGACAAATGTGGGCCGTGGAAACAAGGCCATAAGTCACCAATTTACAATCTAAAAGATAGAAAATGTTGCTTAATACAACCGAGGAAATAGGGAAAAACCACATGGGAAACCCCCCCCCCCCCTCAAGATAAGCAAAAATCAAGAAATACAAGTTAAAAACTTGCAAAATATTTTGTTGCAATCTGCAGTAGTATGCAACAACAAAGCAGTATTATGGTTCTTCGGTGCATAAACATCGTGAATTTGTGCATGTGAACCTATGAATCCAAACAAATTCTTATGTCTGGAGGAATCTTCCTCTTTGGAAGAAGAATAATGTACTCAATTGAATCAGAAATATAAACAGCTGCATGATGAAAACTGGACCCATGTATAGCAGCTGAAACTAACTGATGAGAGAGAAAAAGTTCTTGAGAATTCGAACCATGTGAGGAACACCCAAGAAACTGATATATAGCAGCCTTGAACATCAATCCATGTGAGGTAAAATCATCACCAATTGTCCAAGCGGATGCAGAATGTCTCCAACTTTACTAGTTCTGTGAGGAGATGAGCATGCGATAAAAAAGGTAGGTAGAGATTCCCTAGGATTGTGGAGAGTGAATGCTTGAGTTCCATAGTATGATATAGCTTCATAAATAACCAATAATTCACAAAATATAATATCAACAAACTCATAAGAGAACTAACATCGAATCCTCAACAACAAAATTGAAGGAGACTTGTGGTGCTTGATTTGTCACACCAAAATTGATGAACCTAGTTACAAGCAATACTGAAATCTCTTTAATCTTAAAACCTGAACCAATTATTATCAGATCAGAAAATAAATTAGATCCAAATAGGTTCATATCAGATCCAAAACTGTGCTCCACCGAGATGGTAGATGCACAATTTTCTCCTTCTTCAAAATTCTGATTTTTGGTCCATGCAATCCTGTAGGAATTTACTGGAAGCTCTAAATTAATGAGAGTGAATGGATCACTCCTATAATCTGATATTATTTCCAAAATGTCCATGGTATTACTTATCTACACACCAGCAACATCATTAGAGATAGAGAAATCAAATTCCTCTTCCTTTTCTGAAACAACCACCGGTAAACTATTCACAAAATTTAAAGAATCACTAGAGAATTTTTGCAAAGAATAGAAGCAGAGTTTTTCTTCAAAAACAGAGACTCGAATGTCTTCTTTTGGATCAGCCATATGAGGAGATGAGATATTAGATATCTCATACACTTCTGGAGCAGCAGGAGAAGGAGTCACTCCAAGGAGACTTTCTTCAATTCGAATTAACTGTAGGGAAAATTCTACTTCTTCTTCATCTTCAACAATTTGCTTTAATGTAGGAGAGGGCATTAACTCATCATGCCAGATTTTATATGAACCTCATCAACATCTGGGATTTTAGATTCATCTCCCATATGAATTTTAGGTCCTCGTGATAGAGGGAAAGTGATGAAGGATTTCTTGGAGGCAACCATGTGGTTGGATGCTCCAGAATCTGTCAAATAAGCCTTCGAGGGAGTGAGGCTTGCATGCAAACATCTCTCATCTTCTTCATTTTTCTCTTCATCATCAAACATCTCTGCACCTTGTGGAAGGGAAATATTGTTCTGTACACATAGATATTTCAACTGGTTGAGGGTATTCTTCATGCATGAGTCTTTTGGATGAAAACCCCTCATACAATAGGGATACTTTTTCTTTTCGAACTTCTTATTTTTCTTAGAGCCGGAGGCTCCTTCAGAATTCTTATGATTCTCTTTGGGATCCTTCCCCTTAGGTCTCCCTTTAGCTTGTGCTTTGGTAGAGTTTGTCACTAGGAGATCTTGATCTTTGGAAGTCTGGATGACTCCCATCCGGATCAACTTCTGGTTATCCTGTATTAAGGACTCGGCAAAGGATTCAAGTGCGGGAATTTTCCAACTGGGAAAGGAATCCCTTTTGGAATGAAAGATTGAGACAAATAAAGAATACTCATAATCGAGTTTGCTGGGAATGGAGAGCACATTTTGCTCATCCTTTCTTTTTATTCTGCACTGTTTGCATTGGAGTGCAAGAGACTTGAATTTAGTAAAGAATTGTTGTACCGTATGAAAACTGTTGGGATGTAAGGCTACCAACTCGTTCTCCAGAATGTGTCCCTGAAGCTCATCTTGCTTGCCAAACTAGTCTTCAAGCTTCTCCCAGACTTCTCTGGGACTCCTCAAACCTTCAAGGTGGAAGAGGAGATCTTTGGATATGTGAGTGCATAGATAATCGAAAGCTTCATCTAAGCAGTTCAGAAACTTGTTTCTCTCAATTGGATGATGGGGCTCGGCCTCCCTACCAAGTACTAACTGGAAGTAGCCATGCTTGCGCAAGGCTAGCTGCATATCTACCCTCCAATCAATATAATTGAAGGGTGTAAGGATCACTGGAGTAGAAGGTAGAGAATCCATAATTCTCCTCCTGGAAAAACACAAATCTTCACACAAGCTACGTAGCACCTATATAGTTTCACTCCAAAACACTAAAACATTCGAACTATGTTAGATTCATGCCTTCCCTCTCGACACGAACACTTTCTCAAGGTCTCCCACGCCCGCATCGCCACTCTGAATAAATTCAAAGGAAGCAAGGTACCTTTTGTGGGACTTATGTGGAAACTCAATTGCTTTTGGTGTTCAATGGAGAGTAGACAGACATGAATCTTGCTTGAAATGGCTCTGATACCATGTTAAAACTATTGTGCCATTTAGATCTTCAAGCAATGAATCAAATATTATTGATGCGGTAAAAGGAGAATGAAGATACACACTAAACAAATCAAACCATACAGGAAAAGGATGACTATAGCTCAGATAATTACAGTATCATTGTCATTTAAGAATCTGGTGTTACAATAGTTTACATAGGAAAAGAATTCGAATCATTAGGGATGAATTCGAATCTGCCCATTAGATGTGACTGTATCTGACTGACTAGCTAACTAATGGTGTCTCAATCAATATCGGAGTCCAAATGGTTAACTCCAGATGTCTAATTAAGTCACACAATCAGTAATAAACAGTTAACTCCATCTAACCGAAGTAGTAGGTGAGCAAAGGTGCCACATCCACATGCAGCCATGCATTGACTAGCGCTAATTGAACTGATTGTAACTGGAAATTAACTAATCTTAACTAGTTCCAACTCCAACTAAGTGAAGGAGGTTGGTGTCGAGACTCCCAATGGCTCCTAAAATGTAGGTATTGGCCTAGGAGGTGCCCCAATTGATGCATGCAAGTGAAATCAGTGGCAGTTAGCCTCAATCAGTGTTCCCCACACTCTAGTAATTGGTACATGTGCTCTGGTAAAGGCTTTGAAATTTTTCAGAATTTATGTCCTGCATTCAAAAGTTATTTCATTTGTTCCAAATTCTGCTGCAAAAGATGTCTTAACACAGCCTGATAGTGAAGGGAAAAGAGGCAGGTGGATTGCAAATATTATGGAGTATGATGTTGAGATCAGACCTACCAAGCTTGTCAAGGGACAAGGTTTAGCCAAGCTGCTGGCTGAATCAAACTATCAGGCACTGGGATTGCATGTCATGGCTGAAGAATCAGTTTCTGAAGAAGATCAAGCAATACTGGAAAAAGAGAAAATCATGGACTACTATTCATCATCAGAATGGTATGCAGACATTGTTCATTTTCTGTTATTTTTGCAATGTCCTGAGCATATGGATAGGAAGGCTGCTAGATCTTTAAAACTTAAAGCTACTAAGTATTGTTTAATGGAAAAGCAATTATTCTGGAAGGACCCAGGAGGTATTTTGCTCAGATGTTTGGACAAATCAGAGATTGAAGGAGTGATTTCTGAATCTCATGAGGGTGCTTGTGGGGGGCACAAGTACTGGAAAACTACAGCTTACAGAATTCTTAGAGCTGGATACTATTGGCATTCCTTGTTTGTGTATGTTTATCAGCAGGTAAGGGCTTGTGTTCCTTGTCAGAAATTTGCTGGCAAACAGAAATTGTTGTCTTTTCCTCTGAAACCCATTGCAGTCAATGCTCCTTTCCAGCAATGGGGTCTGGATTTTATTGGAGAAATAAATCCAGCTTCCTCAGGGAAGCATCATTGGATCCTGACTGCAACAGACTTCTTCACAAAATGGGTGGAATCCATTCCAACTAGGAATGCTACAGACAAGGTAATCATGGATTTCATTGAGGAAAATATCCTGAGTAGGTTTGGCTGTCCTCAGAAGTTAGTGACAGATAATGCTAAGGCTTTCAAGTCTAAGGCAATGGTAGCATTTTGTGAAAAGAATGGTATTATGCTAAAGCACTCAACTCCTTATTACCCCCAGGGTAATGGCTTGGCTAAATCCTCTAATAAGAACATCATTCAGAGTATCAAGAAGCTGCTCAAGCATAACAAAAGATCATGGGATTCAATGCTGAAGTATGCATTATGGGCAGATAGGATCACAGTGAAACAAACAATTGGAACTTCTCCCTTTCAGTTAGTTTATGGTACAGAAGCAGTTTTCCCTGTCCAATTGGGGATCCCAGTGATGAAATTTCTCCAGTATTCCAGGAGGAACCAGATGATATACAGAGAAGGATTTTTGAAATGATAGAATTGCAACAGAACAGGGAAAAGGTGGATGAAAAGGCACAGTTGTATAGATCCAAGATCAAAAGCAGATTTGACAGAAACATCAAAGAAAAGACATTCTCAGTTGGTGACATGGTTCTAAGGTGGGATGCAAGGAAAGAGCAAAAGGGTAAGCATGGTAAATTTGACAATCTCTGGTTTGGCCCTTTCCTAGTATCCAAGGTTTTAGAGAATAATACTTTAATCCTCCAGTCTTTGGAAGGTGAGGAGTTGTCCAGTCCTGTTAATGGAGGATTCCTCAAGCACTTTTACAGTCTATAAGGGGATGTTCACTTTTCATTGTACATACCGGTGAGTGAAGCATAATAAAGACTCCATAGCCCAATGGAAGTTTTGCAGACAGAATGATAAGGTAGCAGACAGAAGGCACTGGTCTACAAGTTCTTGAAGCCTCGCAGGGAGGACTTCATCCCGTAGCTGGAGCCAGATGTTGAGTCAGTAATTTGTTTCTTCAATTTTTGTTTGATTTGCATTTTATTCCAAGTTACTCATTTGCTTTAGTTTGGTTTTTTCTCCTTCCTTTAAAAGATTTTTAGTTTTCAAATGAAATTTTGAGCTTTTGGCTTTTAGACTTTTTGTTTTATTTTTTGATCCCATAAGATTATTGAAGGGTTTTAAAAGGTCATCATGTTGCATGGTGGACTCACAGATCATATTATAAGTATAGTCATCATTCAAATACATGCCAAAAGCATAGTTCACTACTTAGCCTGCATTCAAAAGGGCAAAAAGTTGTAAAACAGCGCCAAAATAGTGTTAAAAGTTATTCTTGTAGCGAAAGAGCCTGAAAATAACGAAGGAGCGCTACAAGAATATCGCGACTGATAATTTTTCTGATTTTTTAGTCAAATTTTGGCGTAATTTCGAATGGTGAGTGACTAATCACATGCTTTCAAGAGTTTGCTACGTGCTGTCTCAGGAATCATCATGAGAATAGGTGGTTTCATGACGTGAAGGAAGATCGGGGTCATCATCAGCTATAATGCAACTACTCGTGACAGATAGCCACATAAACCGCTCTGATGAGAAGACAGTTATTCCCTATCTTAATTTCGAAGCTGAAAACTCATAGTGCATCGATGATTTAGGCCAAAAGCCCGGAAATGCTGTTTCAAAGCTCGGTTGGGGTTTTTTGGAGGTTACCTGGAGATTAGGGCTTTTTTATTCCGCCACCTGTAATCAAATTGAGGATAGGAAGACACTTGTTCACTTCAATCCAGCAATTAAATAGCACGAAGACTGGCTTAAATCAACTGCAGTTGAGCATTAAAGAGGTATTCCGCGGACGCCCAGAAATGACTGTTAATTTGGGTTTTCCTTGCTGAACGCTGTTTTATCAAAATTGATTAAGCCAGATGTCAATATATGCTTTAAAAAATGTGTTTGTCGAAGAAATAAGAAGATTAGCAATGCTAGTGAGGGAATATTGAAAAATATCATTTTTCATTTGAGCATGACCCTGTCAAAGTTTGAGAGTATAGTGATGTAAAAAACTGTGCATTTTACAATGTCCAGACTTCATAAATAAGCCTGTTACTTGAGCAACATGTAGTGAAGGGGCCGAACATTTAAGGTAGCCTGAAGACCTAGTTTTAGGGCATGCTAGAAAGCTGATTAATTTGGTGTTGAAGTCAAGTTGAAACAGGAAAATGAACAGAGCATGAGGTTGTTTTTCTTGTCATTACAACACAGGGATCTTCATTATACAGTACAAAGAGGGTATAATATTTGAATGAGCAGTGTGCATAATACCTAGTTTCCATCAATAGTTTTCAGTTACGAGAAACTTGTAGCTGAGATCATATTTGCAAAGTCTTACTGTGCAGAAAATTGTTCATAAGGTGGTGGTACCAGAAGGGTTCGAGGTTTAATTTTGGTATTATTAAAAGGTTTATTATGCAGGATGGAGTACTCTGAAGGTCCTAGATCACTTATACCTGTGACTGTATTAGTAAACTAAAAGAATCATTCAGGGAAGATTAAGGAAGACAAGTTATTGAAACTTAAGAGTTTTGAAGAAGAAAAAGTATCTGTTAAGTCATCAATTGAACCCTAAAAGTCACATGATTTCCAGCTATTGAAGACAAATGGGTAAGAGTGGCAAGGTGAATAGAGCTGAACCTACTGATATAGGTTGGATTGAGAAACTCTTAGAGTGTGTTGAACTTTTCCAACAGGCTGGCTAGCTGGACTTCTTCAAGAGAATAGATGGTTACAATGCTGAAGTTTCCAGTAGGTTTGCACAATGTTACAAAGATGATATGGTGGTGTTTGATACTTTGAAGTTCAGATTGACAGTAGAGCTAGTAGCAAAGGCTATAGGAGTTAACAATGATGGGGAAATGTGGTTTAAGAAACTACCCTTCACCTTTGATGCTCAGAGGTATTTATTACCAAATGTTACTCCAGATTGGAACAAGGGCATCTTAATCCAGAACTTCAAAAGGGAATGGGTTGAGCCTATCAAAATTTTGCATAGTTATATAACATGTGAGGGAAGATATGCTTTTGTTTATAAATACCACTTCAGATTTTTACAGCATATGGTGGGGGTGTCTAAGATGAGTCTCCCCTTCTTCCTGTACAAAAGCTTGCAAAAGATGTCCAACAGAGTTAAGGGGCATATAGACCATTCTTCACAATCAATTTTTCACCATGGATTAATTAAGTTGATCATTAGCACTGGCCAGCAAGCTGAAGGAAAGAGTTGGGATTTTTTCCTATTCTGGTCAAGTTTTCAAATGAAACAAGAAGATCAACAAATCAAGAAGCAGGCAGATAAAGGGAAAATCCTTGTAAGGAAATTAGAACAAAAGAAAAAAATTGAAGACAAAGAGGAGGTGAAGCCTGAAGGAGACTTAGAGCCTGTGAAGACTAAAACTCAAATGCCTTCAGCTGGTGTTAAAGGCAAGTATTCATTGTTTACAGAAGAGGAAGTGCAGCCTTTTAAACATTTGACACCAGCAGAATTTTCCAATGAAGTTAAAGCTGTTGTTCCAGAGGAGGTTGTTGTTCATGAAGAGGAGTTGCAGACCAAGCAGAGGAGTCCTATTACCATTCTGTCAGATGATGAAGGGTATTTATTAAAAGAAGATCAGCCTATTGCTAAAACTGAAGATAAGGCTGAAACATGCAGAGAATTCTCCACTTCATAAATCAAAGCAGTCAAACCTAATAGGAAGAAGAAAAAGCTTGAAGTGATAGCCCCATATTGCAGGCCTAAAACCAAGCCAACGAATAAGCTAAGGTTGAACATGAAGAAGTTGCTCAATCCTAGATTGAATACCCAAAAAGTGACTGTCCTGGATGATATGTCCTCAGATAAAGAACCAGAAATTGAGGAAATGAGCATTAGAAGAAAGAAAACAGCAACTGCAAAAACTTCACCTTCTCATCCTACAAAAGTAAAAGGATCATCACAGTTAGTAAAGGAGTTAGGCCAGCTTGAGCCTAAACTGTCTACCATGTTTTTTGAAATAAGAAATGAACTTTTAGAGCAACAGCAGGAAGAAAGAGCTGAAGTACCTCCTGTTGAATATCAAGAATGGGAAGATGAAGATGAACTCATACTTAGGGAAGCAGATATTCTGGAAGATCCTAAAATTCCTAATATATCCACAGACCTGTTAAACAAAGATGCAGACATGTTTAAGAAGTTTGACATACCTTGGATGCCTAGTTATGAACAAGAGATTATGACAGAAAGGTCATTTGATTCAGATAAGGAAAACTTGGAGAAAACTATTAAGCAGTACAAACAGCAGATGAACTATATGCAAGAGATCAATGAGGGGTTGATGATGGCAAATAGAAGGCTTATAGAAGATCTACAGGAGGTTAATGAGCATTTTCAGGAACTGACAGCAGTATCTAAAGAGGTTTTAAAGAGAAAAAGAACCACTGACTTGCAATGCACAGAGTTGAAAAAGATAGTCAAGGACTTGCAGCAGAAAAATGAGGAGCTCACCAAAAGGATAGCTGACATGGAAGAGGAACAGAGGCGAGCTAGGAAGAAATTTCAGGCACTAGATGGCATAGCTTTGCTAGCTGAGGCAGCAAATGACTTATGAGTCAGTTGTTCAATCAGTTATTTGTTATCTTTTTTAGAAACATATTAGTTAGTGTTTACTATTTTTAGAAAATATCATGTTTTGTAATATTGTACATTTTACTTTATCTCATCGAGTTGATGAAAGGCAGTTAGGGTTAGATCCCTAATTGATTTTGTAAAAAACAGTATTTAGAGAGGTTAGAAAGTCATTGAGAGGGTTCGATTTTGGGAGAGCTTCAGTAGGTCTTTAGACTTATTCATGAGTAAGTATCAAAACTCTTGTATGCATTTGATGATAAAACTATGAGATAGATGACACTTTTAAACCTTCAGTTTCTGTGTTGGCTTCATTGTTCAGCTTGTTTAGTTTCTTAAATGATATATTCATTACGGGTTTATTGTTTATATGCTGGTGATGCTTGTCTTTTATGAGTGAACCTCAACATTGTGTTCTGTTGGATCTTGTTTAATATATTATGCATCTTTATCTTCTTTTGCTTATGATTTAGTTATTATTTTGCTCATGAGTGTATTCCCTGCTTGTTCCCAAAATTTATAACCAAGAAAATACATCAGAAACCCTAAAACCTATTTCACTTTATTAAGTTTTGTTTGAGTGTGTGTTGGCTTGTTTCTTTAGCCTTGGAAACAATTTCTGGCACAAACATCTTTGGCGCCGTTGCCGGGGACGAAGTTGAAGACATATCTTCCCTGGGATACTTATCAGTTTTACTGGTTTTAAGAGGTGGACTTAAACCAGCATTTTATAAGGATATTTTTCACCAAAGTTGTCACAGTGGCTTCTAGAGGAGTGGGAACTAGAAATAGACGTACTTCACCCTTGCAGTTGGGTGTGACAGACCCTGAACAGATATTGAGGACAGCAAGAAAAGTTAAAAGATCATAGTCATTACCCTCTTTATCTGACCCTGAGCAGTTAAATGAATTATTAGCTTCATCTGTGGTAAAGAAAGAAGAAGAAAATTCACCTTGGGTAAAACCAACCATTCCTGATAGCAGTTTCCAAATCTTTACTAATCCTCAATCTTTTATAAAAGCCAAAGTTGCCTCCCCTGGTAAAATACCTTTTTTTCAGTTGAATTTAAGTAAAAGCTCTTTCCAATCAATTTACAGTCAAGCTTATTCATCTTCAAAACTAGTTAGTCCAAAAATGGCAGCTCAAAACCCTCCCATAGACATGATGGACCGGATGGTTGCAGCCAGATATGCACTATTGGTCTTACCTCATCCTTTAAATGCACTGCCTGGAGGAGATTATCAGAAATATTTGCCTAGGTTCAATGGAGAAGGGGAAACAACAGTTGAAGAACATTGGGAAGCTTTCCTACGTTATGTTGATAATAAAGATATTGAGGCTAAGGATGTTTGGATGAGGATGTTTGTCCAGAGCCTTGATGGAGATGTGAGGAAGTGGTTTAGAGAGTTGCCTGCCAACTCTATTACTATTATTGAAGAACTCCATGATCTCTTTATGAGACAATGGGGTGATACAAAAGACCACACCTATTACATAACAGAATTTGGAGCTCTTAGGAGGAAGAAGGATGAAACAATTGCAGATTTTTCAAAGAGGTCAACAAAATGTACAGTAGGATTCCTGCTGAGATAAATCCTATAGAAACATCAGCTAAATTGACATATGCAAATGCTTTTGATCACAAATTCTCTTTTTTACTGAGAGAGAGGAGGCCTATCACTTTGTTTAACATGCAAGATGCAGCGTTGGAGGTGGAATCCAACATACTGGCTTCAAATAGACTAAAGAAGGAAACACCTCAGCAGCTGTATGAAAGAAAAGGAAAAAAGGAAGCAGCTCCAGGTGCTTCATCTTCACTTTCTGCTGAAGCGAAGATAGATGAAATGGCTAAGTTGGTAAAAACTCTGACTGCAAAGTTGAACAAATTAGAGCTTGAGAAAAATTCAAGCAAGCCTGCTCTTGAAGGTGAACGAAATCCAAACAATCAGAATCAGTTCAGAAGGCAATTTGCTCCTCGTTTTATGCCTAGGGAACGAAGGAACAATGATATCCAGCGAGAAAGAAGGGAAAATGAGGACCAAAGAGTGCCACCACCTCTTCAGAACAATGTAGCTGATGAGGAGGAAGTTGATGAAGAATTGCTCTTTGAAGAGACTAATCAAGATATGAATCATTTTGGAGATGGATTGTCTAGAGGCTTTGTTACTGAGGAAGATTTTCTGAATTCAGAATATTATGATGCTGATATATTTGAAACTGAAGATGATCTAGGCTTGGCAAATACTGCTGTAACTGCTGCTGTTCATCAAAATGAACCTAAGAAAACTATAAATCTCAGATCAGGCCCAAAACAGGTGGTCCAAGCCCAGAAGAAGAGAGCCATTGTTCCTGCTACAACTGCTCCTGCTAAACAGACAGCTGATCCTGTGACAGAGAAGAAGCAAGCTGTAGAAAAATCAAAGAAAACAATAGAAGTTGAAGAGGTAAATAAATCCGTCCAGAATTTCAGTTTGGAGAATGAATTAGGAAAGTTAAAGATTCATGTACCTTTAACTGAAATGATAAGAAATCCTTCATATAAAGAATCAGTCCTTAAAATGCTTAATCCAACCAGCAATCAGCTTGTCTCTGACACAGTTAATTTGCAAGAGGAGAGTCCTAAGATTTTCATTGGATCAGCCTTGGCTGAGAAGACTGAAATTGAAGCAAGAGCTTCACCTCCTTTCTATATCACTTTGACAGTTCATGAACAGATGATAAACAATTGTTTACTAGATTCAGGAGCATCCCACAACTTGATGCCAAAGGCTGTTATGGAAGCTCTGGGCCTGAGTATTACCAAACCATATCATGATTTGTATGCCTTTGATTCCCAAGCAGTGAAGTGTTTAGGAGTAATAAAAGATATGGTTGTCAGTCTGGCTCAATTGCCCATGAAAAGTGTGATAATGGATGTTGTGGTAGCTGACATTACACCAAAGATTGGCTTACTTCTTTCCACGTCATGGGAAAAGAAGGTTGGAGGAACCTTACAAATGGACCTGTCATATGCCACCATACCTGTGTTTGGTGGAGAAAATAGAAGGTTGTACAAAGAGTTGCAATTTGCTTACATAGTGACAGATGATAAAAACCCCACAAATCACCCATTGTACTCTGTTGATAAAGACCTTGGTACGTACATGTTACATTTCAGTGACGAAGATAATTCTGCTGGTCTGTTACAAGTGGAAAAAGAGCAGCCAGTAAAACACAACAGAGAAGAAGAAGATCAGCTATGCGAATTGTACTTTGATGGATCTTCTTGTAAAGAAGGTGCTGGTGCTGGAGTTCTTCTTATATCTCCTGGAGGTGAAACAATAAAGCTAATGTACAAACTTGAGTTTATTACTACAAATAACACTGCTGAATATGAAGCTTTACTGTTGGGATTAAAAGCTGCCAAAAATTTGGGCATTCAACAAATTTCTGCATATGGCGACTCCGAATTGGTTGTTCAGCAGGTGAAGAGCAACTATCAAGTGAAGAAGGGTTTGCTGAAGGTCTATCAAAATGAGGTATGGGATATGCTTGAAAATTATTTTATAGCATTTAACATCACTCATATTCCAAGGAATCACAATGAGACTGCAGATTCTTTGGCCTTGGCTGTCACACACTTCAGAATCCCTAAGACCACTCAGTTAAGGTATCCCATAGAGGTGAGGTACAGACCCTGTGTACCTGATAATGTGAAGCAATGGAAAGTGTTTGAGGATGACATCGAGATCAAAAGGTTCCTAGAGCTTACAAATGAGTTTTCAAATTCCTTGATTGATGAGGATGAGGATGAAGAAGATGGACAGGTAGATGAGTTTGCTAAAGATGAGATTGCTGGACATAAAATTATTGAGCTAAAGAGCAAATTCATTCCCAAAGGTTTGGTACCTCTGGAAAGAATATTTATAAAAGAGGACACACCCTCAAAGCCTGATGTTCAGTCTTCAGAAGAGAATGTGATAGATTGCAATATTGGTTCAGCTGAACATCCTAGAATGGTGAAAATTTCTAAATCATTGACAGCTGAACAAAGAAATAGGTATATCAAGCTGTTAAAAGAGCATGTAGATGTTTTTTCATGGTCTTATGAGGAACTGAGAACTTATGATACAGGAATCATATAGCATAAGGTGCCTTTAAAACCAAATGTCAAACCTTTTCGTTAGAAACTACGGAGGATCAATCCAGCTTTGTTTCCTGTAATTGAAAAAGCAGTGAAAAAACTATTGGATGCAAAGATAATAGTGCCTCTCAGGTATTCTTCCTGGGTTGTTAATCTGGTTCCTGTCAGAAAAAAGAATGGGGAGATCAGATTATGTGTTGACTTCATAAATCTGAATAGATCATCATTAAAAGATAACTATCCTCTTCCTAAGATTGAACAAGTATTGCAGCAGGTGGTTGGGACACAAAGGATCTCTATGGTGGATGGTTTCTCAGGGTACAATCAGATTGCAATGCACCCTGATGATAAGGAGAAGACAGCCTTTACAACTCCCTGGGGGACATTTATGTATGACAAGATGCCCTTTGGCTTGATGAATGTTGGAGCTACCTTTCAAAGAGCAATGGACATTGCCTTTGTGGGAGAAAAAGATAAGTTTGTGGTTATCTATCTGGATGATATTATTGTTTTCTCGCAGTCAGATGATGAGCATTTGAAGCATTTGAGGCAGACCTTCCTGAAATGCAGAAAATTTGGTCTTTCTCTAAATCCAAAGAAGTCACATTTTGTTGTGCAAGAGGGTAAACTACTTGGTCACTTGGTGTTTGCTGATGGCATCAGAATAGATCCTGAAAGAGTCAAAGCTATACTGGAGATTAGTTTACCTCGAAGTAAAAAGGATGTTCAATCATTCATTGGCAAAATCAATTTTCTGTGGTGGTTTATACCCAACTTTGCTGAAACCATAAAACAGATCACAACCATGCTGAAGAAGGATCAAGAAGTCAGGTGGACTTCTGAGGCAAAGGCTGCATTTGAGAAAATTAAAGTAGCTCTTACTGAAGCACCGGTACTGGTAAGTCCTGATTTTACCAAAGAATTCCTTACTTTCTCATTTGCATCAGAAGACACAATTGCAACTGTCTTACTTTAGAAGAATAAAGAAGGATTGGAATAGCCTATTGCCTTTTTCGGTAAAACTCTTAGAGATTCTGAGCTGAAGTACAGTATATTGGAAAAGCAGGCTTATGCTCTGGTAAAGGCTTTGAAATTTTTCAGAATTTATGTCCTGCATTCAAAAGTTATTTCATTTGTTCCAAATTCTGCTGCAAAAGATGTCTTAACACAGCCTGATAGTGAAGGGAAAAGAGGCAGGTGGATTGCAAAGATTATGGAGTATGACGTTGAGATCAGACCTACCAAGCTTGTCAAGGGACAAGGTTTAGCCAAGTTGCTGGCTGAATCAAACTGTCAAGCACTGGGATTGCATGTCATGGCTGAAGAATCAGTTCCTGAAGAAGATCAAGCAATACTGGAAAAAGAGAAAATCATGGACTACTATTCATCATCAGAATGGTATGCAGACATTGTTCATTTTTTGTTATTTTTGCAATGTCCTGAGCATATGGATAGGAAGGTTGCTAGATATTTAAAACTTAAAGCTACTAAGTATTGTTTAATGGAAGAGAAATTATTCTGGAAGGACCCAGGAGGTATTCTGCTCAGATGTTTGGACAAATCAGAGATTGAAGGAGTGATTTCTGAATCTCATGAGGGTGCTTGTGGGGGGCACAAGTATTGGAAAACTACAGCTTACAAAATTCTTAGAGCTGGATACTATTGGCCTTCCTTGTTTGCGGATGTTTATCAGTAGGTAAGGGCTTGTGTTCCTTGTCAGAAGTTTGCTGGCAAACAGAAATTGTTGTCTTTGCCTCTGAAACCCATTGCAGTCAATGCTCCTTTCCAGCAATGGGGTCTGGATTTTATTGGAGAAATAAATCCAACTTCCTCAGGGCAGCATCATTGGATCCTGACTACAACAGACTTTTTCACAAAATGGGTGGAAGCCATTCCTACTAGGAATGCTATAGACAAGGTAATCATGGATTTCATTGAGGAAAATATCCTGAGTAGGTTTGGCTGTCCTCAGAAGTTAGTGACAAATAATGCTAAGGATTTCAAGTCGAAGGCAATGGTAGCATTTTGTGAAAAGAATGGTATTATGCTGAAGCACTCAACTCCTTATTACCCCCAGGGTAATGGCTTGGATGAATCCTTAAATAAGAACATCATTCAGAGTATCAAGAAGTTGTTCAAGCATAACAAATGATCATGGGATTCAATGCTAAAGTATGCATTATGGGCAGATAGGATCACAGTGAAACAAGAAATTGGAACTTCTCCCTTTCAGTTAGTTTATGGTACAGAAGCAGTTTTCCCTGTCCAATTGGGGATCCCAGTGATGAAATTTCTCCAGGATTCCCAGGAGGAACCAGATGATATGCAGAGAAGGATTTTTGAAATGATAGAATTGAAACAAAACAAGGAAAAGGTGGACGAAAAGGCACAGTTGTATAGATCCAAGATCAAAAGCAGATTTGACAGAAACATCAAAAAAAGACTTTCTCAGTTGGTGACATGGTTCTAAGGTGGGATGCAAGGAAAGAGCAAAAGGGTAAGCATGGTAAATTTGACAATCTCTGGTTTGGCCCTTTCCTAGTATCCAAGGTTTTGGAGAATAATACTTTAATCCTGCAGTCTTTGGAAGGTGAGGAGTTGTCCAATCCTGTTAATGGACGATTCCTCAAGCACTTTTACAGTCTATAAGGGGATGTTCACTTTTCATTGTACATACCGATGAGTGAAGCATAATAAAGACTCCATAGCCCAATGGAAGTTTTGCAGACAGAATGATAAGGTAGCAGACAGAAGGCACTAGTCTACAGGTTCTTGAAGCCTCGCAGGGAGGACTTCATCCCGCAGCTGGAGCCAGATGTTAAGTCAGTAATTTGTTTCTTCAATTTTTGTTTGATTTGCATTTTATTCCAAGTTACTCATTTGCTTTAGTTTGGTTTTTTCTCCTTCCTTTAAAAGATTTTTAGTTTTCAAATGAAATTTTGAGCTTTTGGATTTTAGACTTTTTGTTTTATTTTTTGATCCCATATATTATTGAAGGGTTTTAAAAGGTCATCATGTTGCATGGTGGACTCACAGATCATATTATAAGTATAGTCATCATTCAAATACATGCCAAAAGCATAGTTCACCACTTAGCCTGCAAGCAAAAGGGAAAAAAGTTGTAAAACAACGCCAAAATAGTGTTAAAAGTTATTCTTGTAGCGCAAGAGCCTGAAAATAACGAAGGAGCGCTACAAGAATATCGCGACTGATAATTTTTCCGATTTTTTAGTCGAATTTTGGCGTAATTTCGAATGGTGAGTGACTAATCACATGCTTTCAAGAGTTTGCTACGTGCTGTCTCAGGAATCATCATGAGAATAGGTGGTTTCATGACGTGAAGGAAGATCATGGTCATCATCAGTTATAATGCAGCTCCTCGTGACAGATAGCCACATAAACCGACTATGATGAGAAGACAGTTATTCCCTATCTTAATTTCGAAGCTGAAAACTCATAGTGCACCGATGATTTAGGCCAAAAGCCCGGAAATGTTGTTTCAAAGCTCGGTTGGGGTTTTTTGGAGGTTACCTGGAGATTAGGGATTTTTTATTCCGCCACCTGTAATCAAATTGAGCATAGGAAGACACTTGTTCACTTCAATCCAGCAATTAAATAGCATGAAGACTGGCCTAAATCAACTGCAGTTGAGCATTAAAGAGGTATTCCGCGGACGCCCAAAAATGTCTGTTAATTTGGGGTTTCCTTGTTGAACGTTGTTTTATCAAAATTGATTAAGCCAGATGTCAATATATGCTTTAAAAAATGTGTTTGTCGAAGAAATAAGAAGATTAGCAGTGCTGGTGAGGGAATATTGAAAAATATCATTTTTCATTTCAGCATGACCCTGTCAAAGTTTGAGAGTATAGTGATGTAAAAAACTGTGCATTTTATAATGTCCAGACTTCATAAATAAGCCTGTTACTTGAGCAAAATGTAGTGAAGGGGCCGAACATTTAAGGTATCCTGAAGACCTAGTTTTAGTGCATGCTAGAAAGCTGATTAATTTGGTGTTGAAGTCAAGTTGAAACAGGAAAATGAACAGAGCATGAGGTTGTTTTTCTTGTCATTACAACACAAGGATCTTCATTATACAGTACAAAGAGGGTCTAATATTTGAATGAGCAGTGTGCATTATACCTAGTTTCCATCAACAGTTTTCAGTTACTCTGAGAAACTTGTAGCTGAGATCATATTTGCAAAGTCTTACTGTGCAGAAAATTGTTCATAAGGTGGTACCAGAAGGTTTCGAGGTTTAATTTTGGTATTATTAAAGGGTTTATTATGCAGGTTGGAGTACTCTGAAGGTCCTCGATCACTTATACCTATGACTGTATTAGTAAACTAAAAGAATCATTCAGGGAAGATTGAGGAAGACAAGTTATTGAAAATTAAGAGTTTTAAAGAAGAAACAATATCTGTTAAGTCATCAATTGAACCCTAAAAGTCACATAATTTCCAGCTATTGAAGACAAATGGGTAAGAGTGGCAAGTTGAATAGAGTTGAACCTACTGATATGGGTTGGATTGAGAAACTCTCAGAGTGTGTTGAACTTTTCCAACAGGCTGGCTGGCTGGACTTCTTCAAGAGAATAGATGGTTACAATGCTGAAGTTTCGAGTAGGTTTGCACAATGTTACAAAGATGATATGGTGGTGTTTGATACTTTGAAGTTCAGATTGACAGTAGAGCTAGTAGCAGAGGCTATAGGAGTTAACAATGATGGGGAAATGTGGTTTAAGAAACTACCCTTCACCTTTGATGCTCAGAGGTATTTATTACCAAATGTTACTCCAGATTGGAACACGGGCATCTTAATCCAGAACTTCAAAAGAGAATGGGTCGAGCCTATGAGAATTTTGCAGAGTTATATAACATGTGAGGGCAGATATGCTTTTGTTTATAAATACCACTTCAGATTTTTACAGCATATGGTGGGGGTGTCTAAGATGAGTCTCCCCTTCTTCCTGTACAAAAGCTTGCAAAAGATGTCCAACAGAGTTAAGGGGCATATAGACCATTCTTCACAATCAATTTTTCACCATGGATTAATTAAGTTGATCATTAGCACTGGCCAGCAAGCTGAAGGAAAGAGTTGGGATTTTTTCCTATTCTGGTCAAGTTTTCAAATGAAACAAGAAGATCAACAAATCAAGAAGCAGGCAGATAAAGGGAAAATCCTTGTAAGGAAATTAGAACAAAAGAAAAAAATTGAAGACAAAGAGGAGGTGAAGCCTGAAGGAGACTCGGAGCCTGTGAAGACTAAAACTCAAATGCCTTCAGCTGGTGTTAAAGGCAAGTATTCATTGTTTATAGAAGAGGAAGTGCAGCCTTTGAAACATTTGACACCAGCAGAATTTTCCAATGAAGTTAAAGCTGTTGTTCCAGAGGAGGTTGCTATTCATGAAGAGGAGTTGCAGACCAAGCAGAGGAGTCCTATTACCATTCTGTCAGATGATGAAGGGTATTTATTAAAAGAAGATCAGCCTATTGCTAAAACTGAAGATAAGGCTGAAACATGCAGAGAATTATCCACTTCAGAAATCAAAGCAGTCAAACCTAATAGGAAGAAGAAAAAGCTTGAAGTGATAGCCCCATATTGCAGGCCTAAAACCAGGCCAACGAATAAGCTAAGGTTGAACATGAAGAAGCTGCTCAATCCTAGATTGAATACCCAAAAAGTGACTCTCCTGGATGATATTTCCTCAGATAAAGAACCAAAAATTGAGGAAATGAGCATTAGAAGAAAGAAAACAGCAGCTGCAAAAACTTCACCTTCTCATCCTACAAAAGTAAAAGGATCATCACAGTTAGTAAAGGAGTTAGGCCATCCTGAGCCTAAACTGTCTACCATGTTTTTTGAAATAAGAAATGAACTTTTACAGCAACAGCAGGAAGAAAGAGCTAAAGTACCTCCTGTTGAAGATCAAGAATGGGAAGATGAAGATGAACTCATACTTAGGGAAGCAGGTATTCTGGAAGACCCTAAAATTCATAATATATCCACAGACCTGTTAAACAAAGATGCAGACATGTTTAAGAAGTTTGACATACCTTGGATGCCTAGTTATGAACAAGAGATTATGACAGAAAGGTCATTTGATTCAGATAAGGAAAACTTGCAGAAAACTATTAAGCAGTACAAACAGCATATGAACTATATGCAAGAGATCAATGAGGGGTTGATGATGGCAAATAGAAGGCTTAGAGAAGATCTACAGGAGGTTAATGAACATTTTCAGGAACTGACAGCAGTATCTAAAGAGGTTTTAAAGAGAAAAAGAACCACTGACTTGCAATGCACAGAGTTGAAAAAGACAGTCAAGGACTTGCAGCAGAAAAATGAGGAGCTCACCAAAAGGATAACTGAAATGGAAGAGGAGCAGAGGCGAGCTAGGAAGAAAGTTCAGGCACTAGATGGCATAGCTTTGCTAGCTGAGGCAGCAAAGGACTTATGAGTCAGTTGTTCAATCAGTTATTTGTTATCTTTTTGAGAAACATATTAGTTAGTGTTTACTATTTTTAGAAAATATCATGTTTTGTAATATTGTACATTTTACTTTATCTCATCGAGTTGATGAAAGGCAGTTAGGGTTAGATCCCTAATTGATTTTGTAAAAAACAGTATTTAGAGAGGTTAGAAAGTCATTGAGAGGGTTCGATTTTGGTAGAGCTTCAGGAGGTCTTTAGACTTATTCATGAGTTAAGTATCAAAACTCTTGTATGCATTTGATGATAAAACTATGAGATATATGACACTTTTAAACCTTCAGTTTCTGTGTTGGCTTCATTGTTCAGCTTGTTTAGTTGCTTAAATGATATATTCATTACTGGTTTATTGTTTATATGTTGGTGATGCTTGTCTTTTATGAGTGAACCTCAACATTGTGTTCTGTTGGATCTTGTTTAATATATTATGCATCTTTATCTTCTTTTACTTATGATTTAGTTATTATTTTGCTCATGAGTGTATTCCCTGCTTGTTCCCAAAATTTATAACCAAGAAAATACATCAGAAACCCTAAAACCTATTTCACTTTATTAAGTCTTGTTTGAGTGTGTGTTGGCTTGTTTCTTTAGCCTTGGAAACAATTTCTGGCACAAACAGGTTGTCATGGACGTTTTTTTGTAAATTTATTGACAAAACTGTCTAGTTGAATATCAACTCCCATCATCATTCTGATCTTTTTTATTTTGAAAAGGCTTTCACAATCTTTGCAAACTGTGGTTTTGCATTAATATAATTTGGAAGTGCAATTTTTTTCTGAAATAAATAAATAAAACTAATGATTATTCTTGAACATGTATTGTAAAGGTTATGAGCAAATAAAAGGTGAAAATGCTAGAAGAAGATATTGTTGGTAGTCTTATGAAGGCGATGAGCTTGATATGAGCAAAATTTATTTAAAAAAAAAACTAATTAATGTTAATGTATTCATAACATTAATTTGCGTAAAAAGATCAAATGATAATTTATAAGAAAATAATTATGAAATTTTAGAATTCTATAAAAATCAACTTTATTGAAAATAAACTCGTCTCTAAATGAAGTTAATTAAGAGGGATATTTTGGAAGGCGTTGAGTTGATAAGAGCAAAATTTATTTAAAATATAAAACTAATTAATGTTAAATTATTCATAACACTAATTTGCATCAAAAATTGAAGTGACAAATTATAATAAAATAATTATGAAAATATAGAATGTTATAGAAATCAATTTTACTGGAAATAAATTGGTCTATAATTGAGGTCAAATAAGAGGGAGATTTGGTTTGATTGCTGTGAAAAAAAAATTTGTATAAAATATTACTAAGTTCAATTTGGTCGATTAGTTCAAGTGATTGAGTGCTATAAATTGCAAGTAAGAGGTTACGAGGTCAAGTCTCGTAGTTGGCTACCTCTGTGAATATTGTGAACATCACTCAATGTTCCTACCATGTTAGCATGTCAAAACTATAACCGAAAAGTTTACCTTGAGTACCATCCCTAAAATGAAAAAAGTGTTTAAAAATTTTCATATAATCTATTTCATTAAAAAAAATATTAAAAAAATCATCAAATTACTGCATGAATTTAGAATTTAAAATTTTTAACAAACCGATCCATATAATCCTTGTAGCATGAAGGGGAGAGACTAATAAACAACATGTACATAAAAGTATTGTGTTTTTGATATATGGTTTTGCACATTATGTAGTTCTCATTGTAAGTTGCATTGAAAAGTTAGTTAAATATATTTTATTGATTAAATAAGATATTTCATAAACTTTCTATTATTTATATATATGAACATATTAAATTTAAATGATAAATATTATTGTTATTATTATTGATAGATTTTTATAACATTACTTATTTAAATGATTTGGATTTATGGTCTTTTAGTAAATTTTAGTATTAATTGTATTTAACTATTAAAAAAACTTTTAAATAACCATATACATTCATGTAATAAAATAGAGAAAACCCTCAAACTAGGGTACTACATTAACCACTCCTTATGCAAGGAATCATTCCACAAACTATACTTGTCACAACACAATCATCAATATCCAATATAGAATCATAATCATGTGTATATATACTATCTCATAAGTATTTCTAGGGGCCTATGTCAACTACCCTTCATTATTACATCTCTTTTTCTTTATAACCAAAATGATTATAAATTTACATTAAAACAACTAGATTTGCAAGTTTAGCATTTGACAAAAAACCTCTTGTTCTAGCAGGTCTCTTCCAAAGAATTTTCCATTTGACTGATATACTATACTTTCTATGAGATTTCTAATATAATATTGATTACTATAGATAAATTGTCCCAACAAAAACTTACAAAAAAATGCATATGGAAACTAAAACTAGCATGACCCACTGAGAGACTCATGCATGATCACAATTCCTTCCTGCTTGGGGAACTAGAAATTTCTATAAGAACAATATCAAGCTGTTATGTTGAATCTTCCTTCATAGCCTTTGAATTTTCACAAGGAGCATTTTGAGGGTGACAATGCATACGAAGTTCCCAATGCACCTCAGATGTTGCAAATAACTTCTCAATTTTCCCTCTATGTTCTCGAACCTCTCTTTCTAAGCCATCAAATGTGGCATCCATCTCAGCAATATCATTGGTTAGTTGCTCCATAGCTACTATAAATTTCTTTAGCTACGAATTGACTCAACTTGTCACATTATGATTGTCCCTAATTGCACCCTATATCTCGTTGAGCCCATAGATCCAACTTGAATCATCCATAATGCTCGAAAAACCCATAAATTTCCTCTTGGATACAGTTCCCAGAACCCATTGTCCAATAGCCCCAACTCCGTTGACTTAGTTACAAATCTACAACACAAACAAGGCAAGTTTAAACAAAATTCCAGTCAAATAAAGTCATGATTCCATGCTAAATACCTTCCTCCCCTTCCTTTCCAGTTGCAGACTGTCAAAACACTCATATTCTATTGACCTACGAGAGAATCTGCTACGAGAGATCCCACTAGCATCATTTACCAGAGAACAATACCCCATGTGTCAAAGACTCATAACCAAAAGAGTAGGCTTGAGAAATGCTTGAGATAATCCCCCTGTGAGAAATTAAATAACCTTTTCAACTCTTATCCATGACACAAATCACCTCCAAGTGTCCTCTAACATAGTTATAGGATGGAATGGTGTCATATAAAACAATTTAAACATATATATATTTATAAGAACAAATCTCAACATTAATATCGATATTATTAATATTAAACATTAATATTAAGATATATATCTATAATTTTTTCATATAACCAAGCCTTGGAGATAATCAAGCATCCAAACAACTTGAATAAGGATGGAGGGTTCGAGACCAATTAAAATTGGGTTCCTTTAATCGTACAACAAAGAGATCATTACATAGAGATGAGTGGAATTAAACCAGCGTAGATCCAAATCCTAGGCTCTATCAAGCGCCGAGAGGGATCAAATCTCTTTGTAGGTATCCATTGATTTGATTCAAACCAAAAGACACATATTTTTATTTAAGGTCCACATACAATATTTTATTATTAATATTTAATATTATTTATGGCCCACATATAATATTTTTTATTATTTTTTATTTTGTCATGAACTAACATTACAATATTTCCTCATACATGGTTTTAAAACCATGTGCAAGGCCAACTTTTATTATTATTTTGTTAAGTAAAAACATTACAACATCTCCCCCATTTTGTGTTTTTTTCCTCACCCATATTTTTTTACCGATAATTAAATTTTTATTTTTTTATTGTTTTGTTAGTTAGGAAGATTACAACATCTCCCCCATATTAGGTTTTTTTCTAGTCGACATTTATTACGTATGTGCATGGTTTTCAAACCATGTGCATAAAAACCATGTGCAAACCATGTGCATATGGTTTTAAAACCATGCACATGGTTTATGGTTTTAAAACCATGTGCAAGGCCAACATTTATTATTATTTTGTTAAGTAAAAACATTACAACATCTCCCCCATATTGTGTTTTTTTATATAGCCGACATAACATTATGTTCTTTTTTTTTATAGCCGACATAACATTATGTAACGTTACGTAATGTTACAACGTTACGTAACGTTACAACGTTACATAACGTTACAAGATCTACCCCATACTGGGCTGTAGAGTGCCTCTCGGCGCAATTACAAGATCTACCCCATATTGGGCTGTAGAGTGCCTCTCGGCACAATCATTAAAAGGATTAAAAAGATTGATTGGTGTGTTGCATATGGTTCTGCCAAAAGTACAAATTGGGTCCTTTATGGAAAAAAAGGGGTCAAAAGTGTGTTTGGCAACATAAGTTTGATGATTATGTTACAAAATGATTAAATGTAATGTTATAATAGATTAAATGTTTCCGTTTTTAAATATTAGACTAAGGCCATTTTCATTAGATTATTATAGAAGATTGAAGCCGACATCAATAGATTGTTATGAGAAAACGAAGTTGAAAACGACATGGATATTAATAGACGAATTTTAATAACTCTTCAATTGATTCATCGTCTTGTTCAAATTGTTGAAAAAGCAATTACGTTTAAAAGTAGATTTCAAAAATCATACCAATAATGAGAACTTCTTTGAAAACTCATATATCATAATACATTTTCAATTCATGTTAAACCATCAAAATGTTTTTATATTAATTTATTTTTCAAGGAACAATTTGGAGATTTTCAATTCATGTTAAATCATCAAAATGTTTTTATATTAATTTATTTTTCAAGGAACAATTTGGAGAAAAATCTTTTGACTATTTCTCCATGATTTATGAATCATAAATGAGGTAAATTGTTAGCCTTGGTTATGGAGCCTAATCCCAAGGGACCAAGACAGTTAAACCCATGACGTCCCTAACTTTGGGGGAAAGACCTCATGTCTGATTCATAAGCACCTAAACTAACCCTAAGAACTCATATCTCATAATGATTCTTAGTTTTTAACCATATATGTTAAAAAAAACATATGCCTACTATATATATATACGCCAAAGGCGTTTTCCCTATGGAGACGTAGTCTGAGAAGATTCCTCGTCTCCCTGGCCATTCACACTTCGACAGATGTCGCGTCGGATTAGCGAATGGATCATGGACAAGTGTTGTGCTCATCAATCATATTTTTTTCTTCTTCTGCATTTTAGTTCGGTCCCCGATTCTGCAATCTCGATTGGCGAACTTCTGTCCCGTAGACCGCTGGTGTCTGTTACAGGTCGTTCTTTGGAGTTGGTGTTTAGCGTTTTTTTCCTTCTGCATTTTATTTGGGTCCTTGATTCTGCAATCTCGATCGGCAAACTTCTGTCCCGTAGACCGATGGTGTCCTGTGTGTTACGGCCGTTGTAGCACATGAATGGATTGATGGATTGATTGCCAATTGCGGTTCGTTCTTTGCAGTTGCCATTTAGTGTGTTTTCCTGACAGATGGTTTGCGTGTGTTCTCTACTCTTCCATCTATTATCCTAAACCACCGGATCTGGCGATTTTTTGTACAGGATTTTACTGTCCTTGCCTGCGGTTGATCCAGGAGGATATTGGTGGCCACCCACCTATTCCACTTGGACCCCCACCATTGTTTCTTTCAGTTTTTTAGTTTCCTTAATTATAGCACAATTTACTATTTTTGGCAGTTTTCGGGTCCTAAACTTCCGGAGTCGTTTTGAGGCCCTAAATGACGTTTTTTCGACATCGAATGGTCGGGCAAATATGAGTCTGTTTCGAACTCAATATTTGATGTTTATGGATGTAGTCCTTAAACAGATCTTTCTAACGATGTATCATGCGCGTCAAACGGAGGTAGTATGCTAAAGTTACGACCCCAGGAAATTGATGTACCAAGTTACCCAACGGGGTCCACATTCTGGTGTTTCACCTCCTAGGGTTAAGTTTTTGGATGTGTAGGGTTTCCATTGTTTCTCAATAATATATAGGCCTTCGAGCCTCATTGTAACACAGAGTTCAGAGGCATGTAGCCGCCACATCTCTTCTCAGAGATAAGCTACCACCACTCTAGCTAGTTTATTTCCATTGTGTATGTAATCAAGTTTGAGTTATTGATTAATGAAATGAAGTGTTATTTATGCTGCATATTTGTTTCTATGGTTATTTGTGTATTTTGTTGCGTTCCTGCATAAATCCGGATCAGCGGTATCAGAGCAATCTGCTCTTTCTCGATCCTTCTTTACATGTCCCCAACGAGGGCGGGGTATAAAGAGTTAGGGCTTGATCTGGTTGAACATTTGCAAGATTAGCCTCGCAAATCCCGACGGCCACCCATGGGGGATGAAAAGAAAGATGAGGGTGCATAATATCCTATCAAAATATTGCTCGAGGAGGCCCTTGAAAAACAAAGGAACGCGATGATGGATAACTTCGCCCAAATCCTTCAACGACTTCCCACTGGCAGTGCATCTGCATCTAGCAGCCACTCTGGAGGCGCAACCCCTTTTAAGGTACAAGTGAACTTTGACATTCCCATATTTGATGGCCGAATAGATGCAGACACCGTAGATATGTGGTTGAATCTGTTAGAAGGATATTTCTTGGTTCATGACTTTTCTGACTGGGAAAAGATTACTTTTTCTCTACTCAAAGCCACCCCCATGTCAAGGACTGGTGGGAAACCTACTGCGAGAGAAAGGACGACGAGGAACCCTATCTGTTCTCGGCCGTACCCACTTGGAATTCTTTTCAATATGCCATAAAGGGACAATATTATCTAGTGGGGAGCTATGAGGACAAGTACATACAATGGACTATGCTGCGACAACAAAGAGATCAAGATGTGCATGAGCTGACGAATCTGTTCCATACCATGCGCACCAAGTTGGGTATCAAAGATTCAGAGAAACATTTGGTGCTGAAGTACCGTAGTTGTCTACATAGATACATTCAGCAGGAAATGGAGTTCCTCGACATCTCCTCGCTTGGTATGGCATATCGGTATGCTACCAAAATTGAGCAAAACTTCAAACAGAAAAAGCGAGACTTTGGATCTGCAAATCAGAAGCAACAGAAAGGTTCCCCCAAACTGCAGAACCAAGGACATAGCCAAGGCATGGTGACTCAAGAAAACTTGCCAAAGCCTCAAGCAAAGAGTAACACTGCAAAGCCGAAGAAGGAAGTGGGAAAGTGGTGCGAGTTCCATAAGAGCCCCACTCACAACACAAGTGAGTGTCGGGCCAAGCAGTCACTGGTGGCTGAGATAAAGGCTTCTGAATCAAATGCATACGCTGGCATTGAATCAGAACCCGAGAAGGGGAATGACCGAGGGAAGAAGATTATCGATGTAGAGCCCAACGCCACCGTTGCTACCACAAAGATCTAAAAGGAAGAACCAGAGGATTCAGAGCAGGAGGAGCGTCTTTTCCACTCCCAGATGTGGGTAAAGGGTTCCACACTATAGTTCATTGTCGACAGTGGGAGACAAAAGAACCTTATTTCAGTAGAGGTCATGAAGCAATTGGGTTTGCTGACCACATCACACCCACAGCCATACACCATCGGGTGGCTTCACCAAGGACGGGATCTCCGCGTCAGCCAACAATGTCGCCTTCCCTACAGCATCAAGCCCTTCATCGATGAGGTATTATGCGATATTGCTCCTCTTGATGTTTGTGATGTATTATTAGGTCAACCATACTTATGGAAGCGACATGCTATGTATGAGTCCCGGTCTCGCACTATTATTATTATGTTGGGAAATAATTTATACAGGATACCATAGGTACCACCTCCTGCCATTGTCTCTTTGGTTATTACAAAACAATGCAATAAGCTCATTTCCAAAACCGGGAAGTTTGTTTTCTTGATGATCCGCCCTCAGGGCAAGAAGAAGATCGTGGGCACGAACTCCAGATAGGGCCCCACCGTATGACAACAACAAATGGACAAGGTCATGGAGGAGAACTAGGAAATATTCACCTCACCCACCGGGGTGCCTCTCCACTCTCAAGTCAAGCACCCCATCGATCTGACGCAAGGTGCGTCATTGCCCAATGGACCGATCTATCGACACTCTGTTTTGGAGAATGATGAAATCAAGAGGCAAATTCAGGAGCTGCTACAAAAGGGTCACATACAGCCAACTCCATCGCCCTGTGGGAGCCCGATCGTGTTGGTACAGAAGAATGATGGGACTTGAAGACTCTGTATTGACTATTGAGCGTTGAACAAGATCACTGTCCAGAATAGGTACCCGATCCCTCGGATTGATGACCTCTTGGACCATCTTAAAGGGGCGAAATATTTTAGCAAGATCAACTTAAATTCTGGGTATCACCAGGTACCGATCGAACCAACCGATGTCTGGAAGACTGCCTTCAAAGCTAAGGAGGGCCTTTTCAAAAGATTGGTCATGCCTTTCGGGCTGACAAATGCTCCTACAACCTTCATGAAACTGATGGACGACATCTTGTGGCCATTCACCCACTCATTTGTATTAGTGTACTTGGATGACATCCTGATCTTCAACCAAACTTGGGAAGAGCACCTCCACCACATCCGACAGGTCCTCTAAACATTGCGGCAGCACAAGTTGTGTGCCAATTTGGACAAGTGCACTTTTGGCATGACCCAGGTTCAATATCTGGGATACATTATTGATGGGTGTGGGGTACATGTGGATCCAACCAAGATCCAAGTCATTCAGGATTGGCCAGCCCCAACTACTCTAACAGAGCTTCGCAGCATTTTGGGCCTTGCTAATTTCCACCGCAGGTTCGTGTTGGGATTTGCTCATATCACTTGGCCCTTGAGTTAAGTCACCAAGGGAGGAGCGAAAGCAACAAAAAAAATTGGTCAGAAACTCAGCAGAAGGCGTTTGCAGAATTGAAACATCGCCTTTGCTGTGCCCCAATGCAAANTTGCAACAACCATTTGAGATCGAGACAGATGCCTCTGACTATGCTATTGGGGCAGTCCTTACTCAACAAGGGCATCCAGTGGCATATCACAGTGAGACATTATTCGACACAGTCTGCAAATATCCCACTTATGACAAAGAGATGTATTCCATTGTACACGGTTGTTGACAATGGAAGCATTACATTTTGGGGAAGGAAACGATCATCCACACAGACCACCGACCCTTGTAGTTCATACAGACACAAGGAAAGTTACAGAACGATCGCCATCATAAGTGGTCCACATATCTACAACAGTTTCATTTGAATATCAAATACAAGAATGAAAGCACCAATAATGTTGCATACTCCCTCAGCCGACCACCGATCGTGGCGATAACTACTGTGCTAAACTCTTATGGGCACGAGACTTCTGATTGGCCGCTTCTCTACAAGAGCAATCCCGAATTCAGCCACACATACCAGACACTCTTGGAGGGAAACCAAGTTCCAAAATTTCACCTCCAATATGTACTACTATGTCACACGGGACACCTTTGTGTTCCTTCAAGCAAGCGTGCCAAGATGATTTGGGAAGCGCACTACAGTCGGGTCATTGGGCATTTCGAGGTCGAGAAAACAGTGGTAGTACTGCAGAAGCAGGAATAAAAAGAGATATTTTTTGTAAAACAGTTACAATTTTGTAAAACAACTTACACTTGCATGGCTTTAGCTCTCCTCACAACGTATTTTTTGTTGTTCTTATCCCGAGACCTGTCACCGTTGAGTTTGTCCTTCGTACATGCATTCAAAGGAGCATGGAGAATCTTGCAGGGGTGTGGTTTATGGGTTTAGTAACTCATAAGTATAACTGCTCTTTATCGATAGAAGAATGGTTTCATCAAAGGAACAAATCTATGAGGAATGTATATATCATATGTAAGGCAATGGTCCTAACGTTCGATATGATATCAGATTGCTTAGTGTGGATCAGGGTGGGAAATGGTATAAATTTGAGAATATGTTTGGATGCATGGGTGGGAAGTGAAAGCTCTTGCAAGTTACTTATGCAAATGATTCCCTCTCTTCTGAATCAAGGGATGAACGACTCACTACCATTATGAGACATGAATGACTATCTGCAGAGGTTTTCGGCTTCAACGGTGAGGACAAGGAGCAATGGAAATCATATACTGGACCTTTACAAAGATACCATATTAGATTATATGCAAAAGAGCATGCTCTTATTTGGTTGAGGAATGAGACTAGAGGGAATTATTCTCCTATGTCAAGATATAAAGTTATTCAGGAGGAGGAAGACTTTAATGAATCTTTATGGTGACATAGAGATTTATGGAAGTTCAAATTCTTGTACAAATCAAAGCTTTTCTTCTTGTTAGCCATTCACAATAAAGTTCATGTTTAGGATAATTTGTATAAATTATTTTTGGAAGGTCCCAACAAATGTTATCTGTGTGGGGAGATGGGTGAAAGTGTCAATCACATCTTCATTGATTGCAATTAAATTGAGGTATGGAGAATAGTTTCTCATGTATTAAGGGTTAATTACACTTGGGAGGGGCAGAATTTAGAATGGGCTTTGTACAATTGGTGTCAAAATGTTAAATTGGCCCTTACTCTCATTATCATCTAGGGAGTATGGTGTTATACCAACAAATATGCTTTTAAAGACTCTTTCATTGCTCCCAGTTTGTGTGCTACTAACAATTTGGTCATTTTGAGTTTTTTCACCCAAGATGAAGTCTTAGTTAAGAATAGACGAATTTTGCCTAAAGTTATAGATAGATCTAGTGGATGGGGATATTTTGATGGTGCCTCTTAAGGAAACCCTACCATCGGGGAGCAAGAGGGATATTTTACCAAGATGATAACCTATGGATAAAGTTCCTGGCAGTTATTGGACAGAACACCAACAACAGGGCAGAGATGTTGGCTCCTAAACTATTGATGATCATTTCTCTTTTTAGGAGAATCCAATTTTTTAAGGTTTTTGGCGATTCAAAACTGGTGATTGATTGGTTTTCGCAGAATCGACCTCCTAGGAACATCTATCTGAGAGTTATTTATGAAGAGATTCAACTGTTGCAAATGGAATTTAAGGAGATCACTTTCATCAATATTTACAAAGAAAGAAATGACAATGTTGATGGTTTCCCAAATACAGGACTTCAAATAGGTTCTGGAACATGGAAAATATGGGAGATGTTCGAAGATACTCTTAATTAATTGGACCCAAAACCTTATATAGGATGATGGTGTTTGATCCTTACTTAAGGATATACACACAATTTCATGCTTTTAGTTCTTTTTTACCGTCTTTTTTTTTAAGTCTACATGATTTACAAACAAGATGCATGAAGAAATCCTCATCAAGTGTTTCATACTTGAAAGTTTTTGGTTGTCATGGATGTTTTTTTGTAAATTTATTGACAAAACTATCTAGTTGAATATCAACTCCCATCATCATTTCGATCTTTTTTATTTTGAAAAGGCTTTCACAACCTATGCAAACTGTGGTTTTGCATTAATATAATTTGGAAGTGCAATTTTTTTCTGAAAGAAATAAATAAAACTAATGATTATTCTTGAACATGTATTGTAAAGGTTATGAGCAAATAAAAGGTGAAAATGCTAGAAGAAGATATTGTTGGTAGTCTTATGAAGGCGTTGAGCTTGATATGAGCAAAATTTATTTTAAAAAAAAAAACTAATTAATATTAATGTATTCATAACATTAATTTGCATAAAAAGATCAAAAGATAATTTATAAGAAAATAATTATAAACTTTTAGAATTATATAAAAATCAACTTTATTGAAAATAAAGTCGTCTCTAAATGAAGTTAATTAAGAGGGATATTTTGGAAGGCGTTGAGTTGATACGAACAAAATTTATTTAAAATATAAAATTAATTAATGTTAAGTTATTCATAACACTAATTTGCATAAAAAATTTAAGTGACAAATTATAATAAAATAATTATGAAAATTTAGAATGTTATAAAAATCAATTTTACTGGAAATAAATTGGTCTGTAATTGAGGTCAAATAAGAGGGAGATTTTGTTTGATTGCTGTGAAAAAAACTTTGTATAAAATATTACTAAGTTCAATTTGCTCGATTAGTTCAAGTGATTGAGTGCTATAAATTGCAAGTAAGAGGTTACGAGGTCAAGTCTCGGAGTTGGCTACCTCTGTGAATATTGTGAACATCACTCAATGTTCCTGCCATGTTAGCATGTCAAAACTATAACCGAAAAGTTTACCTTGACTACCATCCCTAAAATGAAAAAAGTGTTTAAAAATTTTCATATAATTTATTTCATTAAAAACATATTAAAAAACTCAACAAATTTATGCATGAATTTAGAATTTAAAATTTTTGACAAACCGATCCATATAATCCTTGTAGCATGAAGGGGAGAGACTAATAAACAACATGTACATAAAAGTATTGTGTTTTTTATATATGGTTTTGCACATTATGTAGTTCTCATTGTAAGTTGCATTGAAAAGTTAGCCAAATATATTTTATTGATTAAATAAGATATTTCATAAACTTTTTATTATTTATATATATCAACATATTAAATTTAAATGATAAATATTATTGTTATTATTATTAATATATTTTTATGACATTGCTTATTTAAATGATTTGGATTTATTGTATTTTATAGTAAATTTTAGTATTAATTGTATTTAACTATTAAAAAAAACTTTTAAATAATCATATACATCCATGTAACAAAATAGAGAAAACCCTCAAACTAGGGTACTACATCAACCACTCTTTATGCAAGGAATCATTCCACAAACTATACTTGTCACAACACAAATATTAATATCCAATATAGAATCATAATCATGTGAAAATATACTATCTCATAAGTATTTCTAGGGGCCTATGTCAACTACCCTTCATTATTACGTCTCTTTTTCTTTATAACCAAAATGATTATAAATTTACATTAAAACAACTAGTAAAAACAACTAGATTTGCAAGTTTAGCATTTGACAAAAAACCTCTTGTTCTAGCAGGTCTATTCCAAAGAATTTTCCATTTGACTGATATACTATACTTTATATGAGATTTATAATATAATATCGATTACTATAGATAAATTGTCCCAACAAAAACTTACAAAAAAAATGCATATGGAAACTAAAACTAGCATGACCCACTGAGAGACTCATGCATGATCACAACTCCTTCTTCCTGCATGGGGAACTAGAAATTTCTAGAAGAACAATATCAAGCTGCTATGTCGAATCTTCCTCCATAGCCTTTGATTTTTCACAAGGAGCATTTTGAGGGTGGCAATGCATACGAAGTTCCCAATGCACCTCAAATGTTGCAAATAACTTCTCAATTTTCCCTCTATGTTCTCGAACATCGATTTCTAAGCCATCAAATGTGGCATCCATCTCAGCAATATAACCGGTAAGTTGCTCCATAGCCACTATAAGTTTATTTAGCTACGAATTGAGTCAACTTGTCACAATACAAATGTCCCTAATTGCACCCTATATCTCATTGAGCCCATAGATCCAACCTAAATCATCCATGATGCTCGAAAAACCCATAAATTTCCTCTTGGATACAGTTCTCGGAACCCATTGTCCAATAGCCCCAACTCCGTTGACTGAGTTACAAATATACAACACAAACAAGGCAAGTTTAAACAAAATTCCAGTCAAATAAAGTCATGATTCCATGCTAAATACCTTCCTCCCATTCCTTTCCAGTTGCAGATTGTCAAAACATTCTTATTCTATTGACCTACGAGAGCATCTGCTACGAGAGATCCCACTAGCATCATTTACCAGAGAACAATACCCCATGCGTCAAAGACTCATAACCAAAAGAGTAAGCTTGAGAAATGCTTGAGACAGTTCCCCTATGGGAAATTAAATAACCTTTTCACCTCTTATCCATGACACAAATCACCTCCAAGTGTCCTCTAACATAGTTATTGAATGGGATGGTGTTATATAATAAAATATAAACACATATATATAAGAACAAATCTCAACATTAATATCAATATTATTAATATTAATGTTGAGATATATATCTATATTTTTTTATATAACAAAGCCTTGGAGATAATCAAGCATCCAAACAACTTGAATAAGGATGGAGGGTTCGAGACCAATTAAAATTGGGTTCCTTTAATCATACAACAAAACAAAGGGATCATTACATAGAGATTAGTGGCATTAAATCATTAAAAATATTAAAAGGATTAAAAAGATTGATGGTTGTGTTGCATATGGTCCTTTATGAACCAAAAAAAAGGGTCAAAAGTGTGTTTGGCAACATATGTTTGATGATTATGTTACAAAATGATTAAATGTAATGTTATAATAGATTAAATGTTTGCCTTATTAAATATTAGACTAAGGCCATTTTCATTAGATTATTATAGAAAAGTGCGTTTGGCAACATAAGTTTGATGATTATGTTACAAAATGATTAAATGTAATGTTATAATAGATTAAATGTTTGCCTTATTAAATATTAGAGTAAGGCCATTTTCATTAGATTATTATAGAAGTTTGAAGCCGACATCAATAGATTGTTATGAGAAAACGAAGTTGAAAACGATTTAGGGTAAGGGACCTGCATCGACATGGATATTAATATCGACATGGATATTAATAGACGAAAAAGTAATTATGTTTAAAAGTAGATTTCAAAAAATCATATTAATAATGAGAACTTCCTTGAAAACTCATATATCAATTCAAGTATGTTCAATTCAAGTATGTTAAATCATCAAAATGTTTTTATATTAATTTATTTTTCTAGGAATAGTTTGGAGAATTTTTTTTTTACTATTTTTTCATGATTTATGAATCGTAAATGAGGTAAATTGTTAGCCTTGATTATGGAGCCTAATCTCAAGGGATCGAGAGAGTTAAACCCATAACCTCTCCAACTTTGGGGGAAAGACCTCATGTCTAACTCATAAACACCTAAACTAACCCTAAGAACTCATATCTCATAATGATTCTTAGTTTTTTACCATATATATTTTAAAAACAAACATATGCCTACTATATACATATATATATTCTTAATGTTCTATTCACATGTCAATAAAAATACATTATATTATGTATAGGAATTATTTCATCGACTTTTCATGTCTATATATAAGAGCCATGAGGTGACAATGTCCTTGCATTTAGATAAATTGAAATTTATAAAATTGCTCATAATAAATGTAAATTTATGAATCTTAAAATGACAATAATTAAAAACATTACTTTTGAAACTATTAAAATTAGATGAAGAGGTAAATTGTCTTATATTTAAATATGGTTTACCAAAGTCCAAGGACATTATATAGTCTTCTTGTAGTTTTATATATAATTAAATAAACAATTAAGTAAAAAATTGAATATCACTCTCATTATATATTTTAATACCATTGTCCATGAAAAATAAAATATATAACAATTAATTATTGGTATATGTTTATTATAAGCAATGGAGTGTAAACATATTATATAGCAATGGAGTGCTTATGAGTGTTTTGGTGGTATTAAGTATTCATGTGTTAAATTTGGTATTGGATAAAAACATTTCAAATTGTTTTTTTCTCAAAGTCTTAGCTGCATTCTTATATTGTTTTTTCCCAAAGTTTTAGCTTTTTTTTTTAATACAAAGTGAAATATTTTATAGAAATTTATTTGGAATTATATTTCTTATCATTTTTAAAGTTTGAAGTTTTAAAGTATAAAGTTTGAAGTTTTAAAGTATAGTTTTTTTTCAAAGTAATATAAAATGTTTAAAAAAGTATTAAAATTGCTTGGAATTATATTTGTTATAAACTTTTGTTTAGTTAAATTTAAGAAAAAAATAGTTTTTCCAAAATGATTTTGAATAAAGTCTATAACACAAATTAATAAAATGACATAAAAGAGCATCGACTAACTTTTAAAAAAAATCTTATTATTAATTATTAGAAAAAATGACATTGATAATAATAGAAAATAAATTTTCTTTGCTATGAATTGTCATAAAATGTGGCAGTAAATGCTATTAATACTCTTTGTTATGCAACAACTATGAAATAATCAATTTTAAATATATATAAGTTTTTTTTCCAAAAGAAAAATAGTAGTTCTTTGATATTCAAAGTTGAATCAAAGGTAGCTAGTTACATCTCAATAATTGTCTATCAGTTCTGAACTGAGTCAGGGATTGATCTCAAGTGCTAAAAATGTCTGAGGCTTGCAATCCTCAACAGAAAGGAGAAAGAGCATACATAGAGTTCTCCAAACAACAATAAACAACTATCAAATGTAGAGCATCCATATGTGTCCATAGAGGAGACAATAAAAGCCCAAATCAGTTTATCCAAGGAGGAGGTCGAGGAAGAAAACTAATATCAGGACCTCAAGGTGACCAAAGCTGACCCAAAGTATCCAAAATGATACTCTAAAAAATATCTCAAGCGTCCATACTCTAAGTGAACCAAAATGGTCAAGGAGTAGGATGTACAGGCTCAGCTTTAGAATAGTTGAAGCTTATCTTCCCCAATAACTAATCCTTCATAGTATTCTATGAAGGATAGGTGGTCGGAGGCCATGGGGAGTGCTTCCTCGGATAAACTATCTGCCCTCTCATTGTGTTCTCTATAAACATGCCGGAAGTCCAACAAAAGGAAGTTGTATTTGAGTTCAACAATGTTGAGGCACCAAACTTCCAAATCCAGAGCTGAGAGTATGGCCTTATCATTTGCCCAGTTTATAAAGATAGAGGAATCCCAAAAAATTGGAGAGTGGGGATTCCAATCTCCTTAGAAAAGTGCAGGAATTCCCAAAGAGCCAGAAGTCCGGCTCTGATATTAGTGCTTAATCCACATCCGATCTTGATATGGAAGAAATGTGCCTGGCTGATCAACAAGTAAATACCCACACCACCCAATTTATTAGCAGCAGCTCCATAAAAAAATACTGTGGGATAACATAAAACAGGAGCTGAGCCAATATTATTGGTCCTTGAATTTTTGGTAAATACCACAGGAAAGGAGTTAATTTGATCCACAATTTTGTAGCATAGAGGGAGTATCTCAGGTCTTTTATCTTTAAAAATACAAAGATTCTGAGAGATCCACAAATTCAAAATAAGGAATAAGGGAAGGTAGAGAAGAGTTTTGTTCCTTTTAAACTAGCCTTCAATATTACCAAGTAAAGAAACATCATCCCATACCAGAGAGCAGTTGAACTTCCTGCACAATAAGTTGATAGTGTCCTGAGTAAAAGAATACTCCACGAAAAGGTGATTAACCGATTCCTCACTGTTTTTGTAGAGGTTGCATTTGTTGGGCCCTGACCATCCTTTCTTCCTCAAATTATCCCAAGTATTAATCTGATTTTCAATGCACAGCCAAACAAAGCAGATGATTTTTAATGGGATATTAGAGGACCAAAGTTGTGAATGAGTTCTGATTGTTGAAGGAGGTATCAGAGAGGAGACTATGAGATCATGCGCGAGACTGGCCAAGGCATCTCCCGTGACTTTATTGTTCATCCATAGAAGTTTTTCATGTGATTCTTTCAATCTAATGCCACCGTGAGCTAATCCATTAATATACTCAGTCCATTGATCAACCCAGATTCCTCCTAAGTCCAAGTCTACTGGAGATGAGCGGTAAGACTCGTAGTTTGAAATCAGGTTCAAATTACAAATTATATGGAGATGTGTGAAAAAAAATCGGTGAGGTAATCTCTGAGCCGCTCCGAGAGAAAAAAAGGAAGAGCTCTATCTTGCTATGGGATCCAATCCCAGTCTAACGTGCCTTCGATCACCAAGCTTCCAACCCATTTTTATGGTGATCCAAGAGAGGGAACAATTGAATCTGTTCCAGAAATAGGATCTACCATGTACATGAAAGTTCCGTTTGTCAATCCATTAATGTACATAAATGATTTTTGAGATATTTGTGGCCTATAATGATACTCCAAGTTCCTTTTCCACTTAATCGCATCCCTAGGATTTTCAATCCGAGCGTTGTACCGAACCAATCAAGATTTTTTATGTTCTAACCACCGTATTCAAAGGGTTTGGATATAGTGTTCCAGTCCACCAAGTGCATCTTTTGTTTTGTTTATCTTCAGTGCTGCCCCACAAAAAGGAAAAGATACAATGTCTAAGACAGATTAAGATGGATTTTGGAATGCAGGCAAGGGAAAACCAGTCTACTGTAATGACCCTTTTTTACATTTTTACCAAAATGCCCAATTTTCCATTTTTTCCCAATTTTGGCTGACTAGGTTTAGTGTCTTGGTCTCCAAATAAGCCCAATTGCTTCCAAATATTCAGAGAAGGTGTATGAATGATATAATAACTTAATTATTATGTTTATGTATGTATTGTGCCCCTACAAACACTTCTACAAGTCTGTACTAAATTTTGAACAAGATATAGGATTTTATTGGCAATTTTGGGCTCAAATCCCCCCCAGGTAAGTGGTAGAAATGTCTTCCCAAATGTGCAGAAACCCACTCTAATTATGAAATTGAATCAGGGGATGTTTAGAAGACATTATTAGAGACTCATATGCATAACCAATCGACCTCCCATGGCTGTTATCACTTCTTTCAATCAGATATAAAAAACTAGTTTTGGACCCTTGGGGAAATGAGGTGTAGTTTGCTCCAATGGTTATGAAATTCAACCCAATGGCCACAAATTCTCAATTACTGAACATGAAACCAATAATATGATTTAATTACAGTCCATTTATTCATAAATCATCAATAGTTTACACATCCATTCGAATTCATCAAGATTACAAGAGTTTACAACAAGGTAGTGGGGAAATGGTACTGTTTCTTCATTATTGAGCAATAATACATGATATTTCTCAGCCTTTCGACCTGAGAGCTTTCTAAAATTAAATAAAAGAGAATTTATATCATAATACAAAATACCAGAGCAAGAGAAGCTCCCTCAAATAGATGAATAGCTCACCAAGTGCACCTCACTCCATGGAGCTAAAATATGGTGAGAAAACTTGAGATGAAAGGAAGAACAAGCTGGACTTTGATGTGTCCATAAGTTGTTGTAGCTAGCACCTGTAACTAAGACTCCATTGAAGCTCATTGAAATACCTGAATGGCCTCTCCCAACACCAACTAGGATGGGAATATTTCACCCTTGAAATTGGCTAAGGCATGAACTAGTCATCCACTAGCTCTCTCTCTTCACAACAAGAAATTTCACAAATGATCAAAAGGCCATTATTTTGGTTGCTTCCTATATTTTATAAACTTACTTATCCTTATAAGGTTCCCAATCCATCCACAAACTCAATTCAAGTCGAATTAGGGTGTGTGCTCATGAATTGACATGTGTCCCCTCTTTCCTAGCCTTCCAGCTTCCCCAAATTTGAGTAGGAGCCCATTGAGCTTCCCAAACTCACATGAGAGCTCTATTGGATGGTATATTTCAACCTGACATGTCATATATGTCCAATGTCAGCCTTCAGATCCGAATTGTGTCATAACTGTCATAGAATTTCCATCATTGGTGTCATAGATGTCATAGATGTCATAAATGTAAGGGGAATCTAGCCAAGTGTCCATGAAACTCCCATTTGGCTCTTCCTCTCCCCATGTAAGTTACAATTCATCCCAGATTTGACCTATGAAGTATATGGAAAAGTATATTAACCTTATAATCCATCCAAAAACATTAGGCTTCCCATAGATTCGAGATTGCAAGAGGAGGATGCCATTTAACATAGGAATTCTAGCTGGAGTGGGCCCCATGGTCTCCATGTATCTCCATTGGTCCATAGCCAGTTCATTTTTCAATTGCATTCATTTAATTAATTCCATTAAATAAATATTTATTCTTTCTAATGTCTAAACACTATTTATTAGCTCCCTTATTAACTTTCCAATGTTTCCACCCAACCTAGGGAACTAGTAGGATTGATGGAATTTTCCTGCTATGCAATTAATTAAAATGGGGACATTACTTATACCACTAACCTAGATAGGACAAGTTTGAATAGAAACAACCTTCCACCAAGTGAAAGCAGTCTATATACCCAGTTGCTAATTATTTTTTCAAACATACTTATGATCCATCTCCAATAATTTGTACGATACCCAAGAGGTTTGAGACGATACCCCAAGTATTTAAATCCTGTAGTAAGAGGATCCATTTTATAAGAGAGAATGGATGCAATGCTTTCCCTAGTTTCCTCATCCACATAATTAAAGAAGAAGGATGGTTTTTCAAGACTGATAGACATTCCTATAGTTGAACAAAAAAGATCAAGAGCTTCCTTGTAGGCTTTCCATTCATCAAGAGTACCCGGACCAAACAGTATAACATCGTCAACGAAGAGCGGGTGCATAATAACCAGAATAGGAGAATTTTGGATCCCTTTGATCTTTCTTTTCTGATGAGCATCCAAAATGATGAGGCTAAGGCTTTCAATCACTAAGATAAAGAAAAGTGGGGAAAGAGGGCACCCCTATCGAATACCACGAGTCGCTGGGGACAAATTTGAAGGTGAGCCATTAACCAAGATCGAGAAGGTTCAGGACCTGACATATCCCATAATCCAATTCACTCCATCAAGAGGAATACCAATCTGGAGAAGAACAAGCCGTAAGAAGGTCCAATTGACATGATCAAAGGCTTTGACAAGATCTAGCTTGAGTACCATCACTTGTAGGTTCTTGGTTTTGATGGAGTGAAGAAGTTCTTGGGTTATACCAACAAGTTCCATGATGTGTCTATTTTTTAGAATGCCATACTACTGACTTGAGATAGCCTTGTCCAGAAAAGGCTTAAGGCGAGAAGCAAGAATTTTTTAGATGAGCTTGTAGATCAAATTGCAAAGGGAGATTGGTCGAAAATATGCAAAGGTAAGTGGCTTCTCACACTTGGGTATGAGTGTAAGAAAGGTGGAATTTATGGAGTAAATGACCTTCCATTTAATACAAGATTGTTCAACAACCTTAAGGAGATCAACTCCCACCAAATAGAGGAAAAAAAAGGAAAAACTCAACTGGCCAGCCATTAGGGCCAAGACTCTTATCTTTTGTAAGTCCTTTTAAAGCATCTACGACTTCCTAAAGAGTGATTTCATAGTTAAAAATCCCATAATATTCCTCTTGTACAAAGGAGGGAAAGAGGCTAATGACTTTGAGTTGGTCAACTATGTTGTTGGTACCATCATCTTTGAAGAGATTCGAAAAGTGAAGTTCACCCAAACATTTGAGCTATGATTCATCAGCAGCAAGATCCCCTACAGGATTATTAATGGCCCAAATATCCTTGGAGTTTCTTCGAGCTGAGTAAAAATTATGGAAGAACTTAGTATTAACATATCCTTCATTAATCCAAAGTACTCTACTCTTAAGCTTCCATGTCAATACTTCATGATCCAGGAAGCTGTCAATTTTTGTTTTAAGAGCTGACAGAAGATTGGAATCAAAGTATGAGAGTATACTAGAAGTTTACAAGGAGAGGAGAGACCGGATCTCATGATCAATAACAATGATCTCTTGGTTCCGTATGAAGTATTGTTCTTTTTCCCAATATTTAACAACACTTTTGAGTCTTTTGAGCTTGTAAGTAAGGATAACCATATGATCACAAGAGAGAAGTGTAGTATTAGTGGACCAAGAAGAAGTGACTAAGGAGGAAAAATCCTTCTCCAAGAGCCAAGCCCTATTAAACTTGAATGGATAGTGGCGAGAGGAAGGTTCAGTATCCCACTCCAAACAGATTCGTAATGGCCAGAGATTATAGAAAGTAGGGCCCAAGTTCGATATTGAGTGAGGGAAGGGAGGATATGTTCAGAGTCCATAAACCTATACAGTCTTTTGTTGATGCCCTCATCCCCAACTCTCCCATTTCTCCAAGTGGGGCCAGGGGAGTGAGGGGCTAGGTCCACCAAATTGTCTCTATCCTGCAAATGAGAGAAAAAAGGGGCTAAAGGATCAACAAGAGATTTTTTACCCCATATTTTTGAGGTAAAGAGAGTACAGTTAAGATCCCCTACAAGTAAGAGATTAGATAATCCAAATAGACCACCAGAAAGTACATTATTCCATAAGAGAGCCCTGTTAGAGTAAGGGCCATAGCAGTTGAGGATTGAAAGTTCATCACTAAGGCCTTTGAACCTGGCTTTGATCAAAATGCCTGAAAGGAAGCAAAGGCTCTACACTAAACAACAAGAGGGTTACAACCAGTGAGGAGGCCTCCAGAGAGGCCAGATGAGTCACTAGCACAAAATTCCCAGCCAGGTTTAAGTTTAGAAAAAATATGCAAAGGATGATAGTAGTCACATATGGTTTCCTGTATGAGGATCATATCAGGATTTAAGGACAAGAATAAGGAGTGAAGATATTTTTGTTTGGTTAGCCCTCCAAAACCACGAATATTCAAGGAAACAATTTTCATTGAGAAACAGTCTCATCAGGTGATAACACTCTAAGTGCCTATGAGGAGGATACAAGGGAAGAAGGGGGAGCTCTGGCAGTTTCCTTAAGTCTGACAGAAAGAGGAGTATAAAGACCAGTAGACCCTAAGTCACACAGAGGGATTGAGGGATGAATGTTCTTTCTTGGCTTGCAGATAATAACATTTTCAAATCTGGTAGAGTCCAAAGGAAGTATGGAGGGAAAGAGAGGAGACTTATTAGAGAAAATAGAGAGAGACTTAAGGAGGGAAGGATCCATAAAGGAAGGCGAGTCACAAGGACTTGAGGGATGAGGAGAGGGAGGTGTAGGAACAGTACTCAAGAGGGGAGAGAAACCTTCAGAAGTAAAGAGGGAGGGATCCTCAATGTTCAAGAAGTAAGGTGGAGGGAGATGAGCTTAAACCGAATGAGGGGATAATGGTTGGGGGTAAGACTCTGGAGCAGTCAGAGGAGAGCTAACAACATGAGTGTCAACAGTACTAATAGGGTGAGATAAATAAGAGCAATTTTCCACATCCTCAATGAAAATGAGTTCTCCTTTGGTGAGTTCATCATAAAGAGTGGGGGATGAGGATCCATAAATACCATCAGGTGACAGAGCTTGAACCTCCTCAGACTTGGGTGAAGCATCAGGTGGTGAGCAAGAAGGAGACTCACAAGTGGAGAAACCCTTAGAGATGGGAAGACCATGAAGGAGGGAGGTAAATGAATCCTGGAGGTGACCTTTAGCATGACATAAGTTGCTTCTGAAGGGTATATTGAGATCATCTAATTTTTGACAAATAACCTTCTTGCCACAGTCAATATCAATTTCTGCAAGTATACCTTTGGAGACATCAAGTTCAACGAGAACCCTAGCCATGTGTTTGTAAAAAATAAGATGAAATTCCTTTTCCATTACACACAAAACACCCAAGGGAATTAGCAAGACCAGTGAAGAAATCCTTATTCCACAAGGGGAAGGGAAGGGCCTGTAAGAGGACCCACAAATGACATTTAAACATCCTTTCCCAGAGGGGGTCAAAATTAGAGTCCCAGTAGCTAAGAACCAAAGAACTTTTTTGGATGGTCCAAAGGGTGTTCAAGACGAGCATGGCATCCTTCTCTTCGAGAAAAACAAACAATAACCATTTATTAGTGAGAAGACTGATGGTAGGGAGGTAATCTAACAAGGGTTTCCAATTGTGAGTGGCCCAGTCTACCCATTCTTCTTTGTTCAATGAGAAATTCTCAAGACGACTGATCAAAGATCTGCAACAAAGCGAATCAACTCTTTCCATCAAAACATCTTAACCAAGGACGTATTTACACTTAGAGTCAAGAGCTTTAACCACCTTGGACTTTCTACAAGAGTGGTAGGAAGGATTGAATCTGGGGCGAGGGATCCCCATACCTCCAACCGAAGTGGGTTTAGGACCAGGCTCCGACGACATGTCTAGGACTAAAGGGACCGGCAGATCGAGACCTTCTGGGGATTCCAACAAGGAAGGTAAACAACGCAAGGGGAGAGTCAGTAGAGGGAGGAATAGGATAACACACAGATCAGAAGGTCAACCCCACAAAACCCAAGAAAGGTTGTGGAACCCTAGTAAACCCAACAAGGAAGGAGGGATGGTAAAGAGAATAAAAAATAGACTGACGTAAGAAACTCGTGGCCAAACAAGTCGGTATTCTGTTTAAATGAGGACCATAAGTCCCAAAAAAAAACTAAAGGATCAGAGAAACCCTAGAAGCCCAACCGAAACTAAGCAAACAACCCTGAAACATCAGAGAGACAAGCAGAGGGGGTAGTTCCCACTTATTTTTACATGCTTGGTACTAAGCCCTCCGAAACATAGTGCGAAATCCATGTGGAAAAAAACATCGAGCTGAAAACAATCAAAGGTAACCCGTCCTAAAATGCTAGAAAAGCAGTCAAATAACATATATGATTAAGAAAGGGTACCTTTTATAATGGTGTGATAGGGAGCAGGGAAGCTGATGTAACCTCCAACATAGTGAAAACCATCGACATGGAATCCCCCACAATCCTAGAATCACATAGCTTCTTACAAGACAAGGTGGCGCAGGAAGAAGCGTCCAAACGACGTTCAACTCCAAAAGGTAGTAGATCGGTCGAGACCAAACCAAAGACAGGTAAACAATCCAGAAGCAAGGTAATCGCTAGTACAGGACCATTATATTAAATATATATATAACAATGACAAAGGAAAGTACAAATACCTGAAAAAATGGTATACATCATTGTAACATTTAGAAAATAATTTATCTTTGAATAATCATTCATTTAATAGAAAAGTGAATCATATAATTTAACATTTTTATCTAGTAATCAATTTTATACCAATGGATACATAATGCAATTAAACATTTATTAAATATCCTCTTAATGGGTTAGGATTTAATATATACTCTCGTGACCTTTAACAAACTAAAACTTACATTCGCATGGGGATGACAAGTGCAATCCCACTCTCCCATAATAATAATAAAAAGAACGAAACAAGTGGGTTATACATGGAGAGTTTCAATTTCACGGTATGCACATAGTGTACATACCAAAACTGAACTCGAGGAAGAAAATACCGCTCACTGTACCATCTCCCATTTATCATATTGTGTTGTGTTCTATGTTATTGGCTCTACACGAAACTTATGAGCCCCTGTGAGGAATTTATAATTTATGTTGCAACTTAAAATCAAGGAATGGAGTAAAGCAGGTAATCCATACGAGCACCAATTGTGGATGAAGCTTTCTTGCTACTGTTGGTCTGACAATTCGTTTGAGCACGATCAATATGACGAGTGGCCCTGGACCAACTCGAATGAATGTGGTCCTACACTGAGCAAAGCGTTGGTGTATCTCCCACCCTAATGAATGTGATCCTGCACCAACTCGAACCCTGGGTATGGGGGTTTGATTGGCACAATATTCGGACCACGGTTAATACTACATAGATACGAGCTTTGGATGACGTAGGCATGCCATTGAGGCTAAAGACACAGTCCATGAGAACAACGTCATCCTTTACAATCCATTAAAAAAAGTAAATAAATAACTTTTAATTTTTTTTATGTTAAATGCAAAATTATTTACCATCCAAAAAAACATTTAATTATACGAAATATATTAATCGCCACAAGGCATATAATACATTAAATATAAATGATATATTAAATGCATTGAATACAAACACCATTACAAGATTGTTTACATGAATTGTTTCATCAACTTTTCATATATATATATATATATATATAATGCATTAAAATATGATTTAATGATATATTGAGTGCATTGAAGAATAACATTATTAGTCCTTGCGGTAGGGCAGACTATTGTTTTCGCTTTTTTCAATTAATTTTATACAATTATATTTAAGATTTCAACACTTCTAAAGTGCAACTAAAGTTTTTGTTCTATTTTTTAATTTTTTCTATTTAATTTAATTTCCACATAGATTTATTTGAACTTTGATTGGTGCTATACCATAAAAATTAAGAATAAACAAATTCACAAAAAATAAAAAAGTTTCTATTATTAATGCAATGAAACATAGACATTTTTTTTCCACAGAAAAAAAAAAACGTAATCTTTTCTTCAAAATTACATACCTCATATGAACCACTATCAATATTAAAACTGATCAGTGTCCATTATCGCCAATCATTCAGCATATAAATGCTAATTACAAAGAGATAACAATTGATATAGAAATCAACTTGTATCCAGTCCATAAAGTATCAAATATCTTAAACTACAATCCAAAAACAGAAAGTAGTTTATTTACAAAATGTTCGTCAATAAAGAGCTTAACACTGATAGATGTCATCTTACAAATCTTCAAATCTGCTCATCTGTAGTCCAATCAAGTAACTGAGGAATAGAACATTAAAAACCATCAAATAAACAGTCAAGATAAATAATCACTATCAATATCATCAATACTGAGCAAGTATCATCAAGTTAACCTCATCAAAACTTTGAATAGCCCTTGACCTTCAAAGTATCAATATAGGAAACGTTTTCAGACTTAAAAACAGCCTTTAAAAGTAACAGTCATATCCACAATTGGCTTTGACCAACAAAAAGATAAGACCAAATAGATATTGTTATAAACAATAACTATCATATCCACATTGGATGCACATAGTCTATAGAATGTTTTTTTAAAACATCAAAACAAGAACAGAAAAGATAGATCCATCAAGTAAATACTGTCACATAGACAGTATGATATTTAGTCTGCCCACTGAATCTCATAAACACCCCCATCCCAGACTAAAAAAAATCTGAAAAGTCTCATATGATTCAGCTCCACTAAACTCCATGATTCTCCAATGACCTTCGACCACATAAGCACCTGCATTCGCTAAAGAATCTGCCTTAGAATTCCTTTCACGATAAATGTGCTTACACTCAACCTTTTCAAGGAAATTAGAAAGACGAATCACCTCCTGCAATATCTGCGTAAGTAGTATATTATTTATCCTATACTTACCAGATACCCAATTTATCACCAACTGAGAATCCCGAAAGATCTGCAAGCATTTCACTCCCTGCTTCAATGCCAAAATTATAAGCAATTTTAAGGCAGAAAGCTCAGCAAAATTATTAGTACCCATCCCAAGTCCAGCAGAGAAAGTGAAAAAATGTTCATCAGAAAGGTACAATATACCTCCAGCCCCACAGATCTGAGGTGAACCTGTAGCCGAACCATCAAAATATCCCCATGGAGAAGCTTTATCAATCTGTTCACTAGAAATCATTCTCAGATGCCTTACTCGATAATCCAAAGGATATGAATGTATTAAACCCAAACACAAGGATGTAACCACATAAGTTTTAGGCTGAATATCTTCAAAACAGCAAAGGTTTCTAGCCTTCCAAATAAACCAGGATACAATAATAGGTAAGGAGCTGTACCTAGAATCAGCCTTCAAAATCCAGTTCTTTACACAGTCTAAAACTGAAGATCCATGCCAGAAATCTAAATATCTTAACTTGTCCTCAATCTCTGACCAAACAGTCCTTGTAAATGAGCAATCAAAACCAATATGATCATTAGTTTCAGATTCCAACTTGCACAAATAACACCTACCAGGACCCACTCTACCTCTTCTACATAGTATATCCCAGGTAAGTGATTTTCCTAAAAACAGAAACCAACAGTATAGTTTTGATTTTAGTGGACAGTTTTGTTTCCATAACCACTTCCACCACCAGGACCAATCCAAATCATTCCCATCTTCAATAAGATAAAAATAACCTGCCTTAGGAGTATACTTACCAGTTTTAGAATAACTCCAAACCAACTGATCATCATCATTAGAAATTCGAACGTGAGTGGATATCAATAAAGCAACATAATTATTCCAAATTATAATTTCATGTTCCATAAATCCAAATGAATCAGCATGTAACCAGCCCTGATCCTGAAGTAATATTATGCCAAGGCATGCAATATCCTTTAACACAGAAAAACCAACATCATGAAGTTTATCAATCATTGAAGCTGGTAAAACATGTCTCCATTTACACCCAAGCCAGGGATCAATACCAATACGCACCATAGATCCAGACCCCACATTCCACACAAGTGCCTGACCAATCAAATCAAAAGACCATAGTACAGCTTTCCAACAAATGGAAATGCCTTTCTTTTTCTTAACAGTAGACCTTATCCAGTCAAGTAAAGTTAATGGAAAAATGTATTTCTGATAAGCAATCTGAACCCAAAGTCCAGAACCATTAATCAAGTTCCATACATTTTTTGCAGCAAGATATTTCCCAAATAAAGCAGGATTTTTCAATCCCCATCCACCCAGAGATTTGGGATTAGCCAGAACCTTCCATGAAGACCAAGGAAGACCAGAAGAATCTTTATTGCAGGACCATAAGAACTTAAAACAAGTCTTTCTGATTTTCTCAAGAATACCAACAGGTATCCAAAAATGCATCCAGTAAACTGGAATAGCTTCTAGAATAGACTTCACCAAAATAAGTTTACCACCCTTGGATATCCATTTGAAACTCCAATTTTTTATCCTCATTTCCACTTTGGTGATGAGCCAATCCCAATCCTTCTTGAGATATCTGCATGGTTTTAAATGGAAACCAAGGTATTTCATACCAGATTCAATTTTTTCAATATTAAAGGAAAAAATATTCTGAATCATAAGCAGCTCAGATTCATTTAAACTAGAATAATAAAGAGAAGATTTATCCTCATTTATAATCATTCCAAAAGCATTACAAAAAATCAATAACACCTCATATAAAGTTGATAAGGATCTTTCAGAACCATCAGATACCAAAATGATGTCATCCACAAACAATATATGAGACAGGATAATGTTATTTCCAAAGGAGATGCCCTGAAAACCCCCCCTAAGTTGTGCAAAAAGTATATACCTGCTTAAACCCTCAACCACAATCAGGAAAAGTAATGGAGCCAAAGGACAACCTTGCCTAAGTCCCCGGCCAGATTTAAAAAATGTAGAAGCCACCCCATTAATGAGAACAGCAAAAGAAACAGATGAAATGCTACTCATCACCCAAGTAATGAAGGAAACAGAAAATCCCATTTTAGTCATAATGACCCTCAAAAAAATCTAGTTTACTTAATCATATGCCTTAGATAAATCGATCTTAAGTACCACTGATTTCAAAGCCTTAACATGAATTGTATGCAAACCTTCCTGAATAATACCAACAACTTCATGTATCTGTCTACCAGGCAGAAACCCAAACTGTTCTTTGGAGATGAATCTCCCCAAAATCTTCTTAATACGAGTAGAAATGACTTTACCAATGATTTTGTAAACAAAGTTACATAAAGATATAGGTCTGAAGTCATCAAATGACTTTGGACAATCATTTTTAGGTATTAAAGCAATAAAGGTAGTATTAAAAACAGCTGGAATTTTACCCGAACATCTCGAGTCTTCAATAACACGAAGAAGATCACTTCCCAAGACATCAAAAAGTGCCCTGAAAACTTCCACCGGAATCCCATCCGGTCCAAGACTCTTATCATTTTTATTGACTGTCAGAATACACTGAATTTCTTCAATTGTCACGGGAAACATAAGCTCTAAATTTTCAGCTTCAAATGTCAGATGGATATTTATCAGCAATATCCAAAATCTCTGTTAAATGAAGATTTTCATCAGCATGAAACAGAGTTTCAAAATGTTGAACTCTTGCCCCAGCAATAGCCTCAAACCCTTCAACTAAATTCCCCCTATCATCAGCTATCTTCCAAATAGTATTAACAAATTTCCTATGATTAGCAAATTTATGAAAAAAAGGTGTGTTATCATCCCCATATAATAACCAGATAGCTCTACTCTTCTATCTAGCTTCCTTCTCTCTATCAAGCAATATGTTTCTCCTACGAGCTTCCAAAGCATACAGAGAATCTTTATCAGCGTTAGTAGTATAACCAAAACCCACATTGAAGCAAGCATTCCCTAATAATAGCTCAATCTCAATTAATTCTTTAGTATCACGATATTTTCTCTTGACAGACCAACAGATGGATACATTTTTAATCTTTTTTAGATTTTCAGAGAATTGAGATGCAGATGACAAAATAGAATTATTATCAAAAAATTTCCAAGTATTTTTCAATAATAAAACCAGATCCTCATGTTCAAGCCAGTGAGGATTGAACTTAAAAGGACTATGAAGAATCTTATCATGTCCCAAAATTTGCAGGAAAACAGGTTGGTGATCTGATTCACCCCCACACCCAACCCATTGATGAAAGCACAAATCGAATTCCAAAAGATCAACAAATATCAACAATCTATCTAGTCGTTTGCAAATATTTTCGCATCCAACTCTTCTATTATTCCAAGTGGGTAAAACCACACTAGGTTCAATATCCACAAGACCATGATAATCCATAATTTTTGAGAAGAAATCAAACAGACAATCACTTCTAGCCCTGTCACCCCAAATCTCTGATAACCCAATGGAGAAGTTCAAATCCCCACCAACAATAATCTTAGAACAATTGAGACTTACAAAGTCCAGTAGATGATACCAAAAACCTTCCCTCTCAACATAAGGTCCATAAATATTTAGAAAGCCTAACTCCATTTTAAGTTCAGTAGAATAAAGAGCAACATATAGACCAGAATCCATTGCCCACGAATTTATGAATTGTAAAACTTTACAATTCCATCCCACAAGCAAACCCCCAGATTTGCCTTTAGCATCCACCAAACAAAAAGACCACCCAGGTAACAAGGATTCCAAGAAACAAGCAGATCGGACCCCATCACCCATAGTTTCTTGATTGAATAAAACATTAACAGATTGGTCAACCACCAATCTGCAAATAGCTAGTTTTTTTTGTTTACTAGCTAAACCTATGCAGTTTAGAGTCATGACAATCATCTGGAAACCCTGAAAGAGGCCTCCACTACTCTAAGTGCCTCAAAATCATTAGATAGAACTATACCTTTCTCATATAGGTCTGTAGTTAAAAAATCCCTTTTTTCCAACAGAAATAATAGGAGCCAAACAACCCTTAGAGCTGGATCGAAGAAAATATCCTGAACCCGAACCCTTCAAAGGCTTGATAGGAGAGATAAAACCTAAATCCCTAAGACTGGAATCACCCGGAGTAAATTTATCCAATAAATCCACTCCATTCTCCAAATTTAAACTGCGATAAATGCCCTCCTCAACATCCATCAAAGCAGTCAAACTCAATTATTTAATTGAAACACTAGGTTCCAGGTCAACACTATCAGAAGTATTACAAGGTATCGGAGGAATAGTAGCAGATTTCATGGCTAAATCCAAAGGATTTAAACCCTCCCAACCAGAGTTAGTGTCAGAAACCAAAGAACTAGGGCCCTCCCGACCTAGTGGATGAAAACATGAGGAAACAACAGGAACAGATTGCTTAACTCTCCAAACTTTAGTCTTAAGAAGCATATTGGTCTATTTTTTTTCAAATGCTAATATGCAATGATCAAAAAGATGTCCATAACAGTGGCATCTATTACACCTGAAAGGCAAACCAACATAGTCTAATGGCTATGTGAAAACATGATCACCTTTTTGAATGACAATATCAACAACTAGTCCATTTCGCAAATCCAATAAGACCAAAACTTTTCCAAGACAACAAATACCAATATCCAAAAACGACACATCAGCTTCAAGAAAGGTACCAAGAGAATTGCCCAGCGACCTAAAAAATTCCACAGACCAAAATTCGAAAGGTAAATTGGGCAATTTAACCCAAATAGGAATGGAATCATATCTTTCGATACAAGGGTCAAATAAGGGTGTCCACCATTTAAGGAAAAGTCCTGAATTATCCCATTTCCAAAATCCTTTCAAAATAATGTCCAAATCCACATCCTTCACAAATTTGAAAGCAATCCACCCTTTGGGAAAGATGAAGATCTTCGGACAATGTCTAATCGAAGATAGCCAAGAGTCAGCAACCCACCTGTGTAAACCCTCTGCATTGAACTTCCTACCTCCAAATCTACCCACAAGGGTTAACTCATTAGTTAACACTATCTCATTAAGGGGAATGTCCTCACGTACCACCAAAAGAATAGGTTTTTCCATTTTACGAACACATTTCCTATTCTTCCCAACAACCTTCTTCAAACTATGCATAGAATGGCCATCCCCAGATTTCTCATAACCCCCGACATCCACATGCACATCAAGACCAACAACACAATCAACAAGTAGTTTCATAAACAGAATATCCAAAGAGACCCCTGCAGAACACTCAACCAGACCAACATCAGAGGATGGTATCCCAACATCGCCCATCAAATAAATATTCGATTTTGACAAATTAACCTCTGATACCTTGTCTAAGGAGAAATACGAAATCACTTGACTGTCAGATACTCTACCCATCCCCGCTAATGATAGACCTCTGTCAGTCTCAGAAACCTGTTGGTTCTCATTCGAGGACTAGGTATTAAGTGGAGAGCGTGCCAACGCTTTAAAATCCCACAACGGCATCAAATACAAGTCCCCAAGTGTCACAGAGATAACCCAACACCCCAATGGATACCCACCAAAGGATATAACACCACAATCAAATTGCAGAGTCCACAGAAAGAGTAAGCAGCCCAGATCCAGCAACACTCAAAAAACAATAACCACTAATAGTCGACCAAGTAGATGAGAATTCCCTGTCAGAAAAACAAAACCACAACCCAACGCCAGCAATACGACTGCCCAATAACACAGCCTGATGCCAACAATACGACAGCCCAATACCAAAGCCCAATGCCAAAAATACGATAGCCCACTACCAGAGCCCAATGCTAACAACGACAGCCCAATACCAGAGCCCAATACCAGAGCCCGATACCAGTGCCCAATACCAGAGCCCGAAGCCAACAACGACTGCCCACTATCAGAGCCCAATACCAGAGCCCGATGCCAACAAAACGACAGCCCACTAGAGCCCAATGCCAGCAACGATAGCCCAACACCACAACCCAAAATAGGAATATCAATCAACAAATGTCAAATCGCATCAAGATAGGAATATCACCACATTAAGAGCAATCAAACATCTGCAAATGCTACCGTAGATAAAAATCTAACCAAGAGCAGGAGTATCACCAATTCAACAACCAACAATACACCAGAAACACCATAAACGGCCAAGATTACTCCATTAAAACATGAAGCAAGCTACCCTATACCCAAGAAACCATCCCACGCCTTCTTCTTGGATTAATGATCAAAATAAAAACCAGCAAAAGGTCAGCCAGAAAAAACCCCAATAATACAAAGCGATCTGACACCTTTATAGCTAGAGCAGCTATTAGGGAGAAACAAACTCCCAGGAAAACCAGAATAAACCAATAATCTAGTCAAATTAAAAAAACCACTAAGCAATCGGCCATACCAGTTAAATATGACATACCGATGCCTCAGCAAAGAGAATACGTCGACATACCAGAAAGTAGCCAACCAGAAATATCTTCACGGGGAACCGCAGTAGTCCCACCAACACCAGAAGACCAGGAGAAATCCCCAACAATCCGAATGCAGTCACGAGCAATCCCCGTTAATCCAAATGCAAGCACGAGCAAATTAAAACACCGTCACCCAGGCACCAGAGACCAATAGAAAGTCATGAAAATCACTCCAAACCGTATTGCAGAAGCCCTTAAAAAGAGCAATAAAACTCCAACAGGCATTCACCAAAGGAGTATTGCCAACATCATCGACCAAGATAACTCCAGAAACAACACTAACGGCCAAGTTTACACCGGAAACTCCATAATCGGCCAAGGCACGCTCCAGAAACCCTAAGCAGATCCCAAAGCCCCAATTAACGACCAAGGGTACTCCAAAAATGTCCAGGAAATTCTGAAACATAGACATACGTGAAGAGGAAAACTTTCGATCTTTTTTTATTTCATTCTTTTTTTTACTTGTTGTCTCTTAATAGCAGTTGCAAATTTTTCTTTTATTCTCTCCCAAGATTGGAAACATTGAAATTATTTTTTATTATTTTCATTGCATTAATTTTATGAAATTACATTTAATATCTTAATATTTATTAAGTTTAACAAAAGTTTTAGTTAATTTATATATTTTATTTTCCTTAATTTCTATAAAAAATTCTTGATTGATCCATACCATGAAAATGAGAATTTAAAAAATTGAACAAAAATGAAAATAAAAAATGTTGATTATCATTCATAAATGGAAACTTGAAAATAAAAAAGAAAGTTGAATAATTTTCTGCTTTTTACTTATTTCTTGATGCATGGAAACTTGACTCTAATAAAAAATGAAAAATTGAGAATAAAAAAAAAAGTTGAATAATTTTCTTTTTTTAACTGATTTCTATGTATGGAAACTTGACTCTAATGAAGAAAGTATTTCTTTTAGTATGGATGATTCCCTCATTCAGTTAATTTTATACAATTACCGTTTAATATTTCAACACTTCTAAAGTGCAACTAAAGTTTTTGTTCTATTTTTTAATTTTTTCTATTTAATTTAATTTCCACATATTTATTTGAACTTTGATTGGTGCTATACCATAAAAATTAAGAATAAACAAATACACAAAAATAAAAAATAAAATTCTATTATTAATGCAAGGAAACATACACATATGTGAAGAGGAAAGTTTTCTAGCTTTTTTGTTTTCATTATTTTTTTTACTTATTGTCTTTGATTAGCATTTGCCAATTTTTCTTTTATTCTCTTCCAAGATTGGAAACATTGAAATTATTTTTTATTATTTTCATTGCATTAATTTTATGAAAGTACATTTAATATCTTAACATTTATTAAGTTTAACAAAAGTTTTAGTTAATTTATATATTTTATTTACCTTAATTTCTATAAAAAAATATTTAAAACTTGATTGGTCCATACCATTAAAATGAGAATTTAAAAAATTGGACAAAAATGTAAATAAAAAAATGTTGATTATCATTCATAAATGGAAACTTGAAAATAAAAAAGAAAGTTGAATAGTTTTCTGCTTTTTACTTATTTCTTCATGCATGGAAACTTCACTCTAATGGAGAATGAAAAATTGAAAATAAAAAAGAAAGTTGAATAGTTTTATTTTTTACTAATTTCTTAATGTATGAAAACCTTGACTCTAACGAAGAAAGTATTTCTTTTAGTATGGATGATTCCCTCGTTCAATTAATTTTATACAATTACATTTAATATTTCAACACTTCTAAAGTGCAACTAAAGTTTTTTTTTCTATTTTTTAATTTTTTCTATTTAATTTAATTTCCACATATTTATTTGAATTTTGATTGGTGTTATACCATAAAAATTAAGAATAAACAAATTCACAAAAAATATAAAAGTTTCTATTAAATGCAAGGAAACATAGACATATGTGAAGAAGAAAGCTTTCCAGCTTTTTTTATTTTATATTTTTTAACTTATAGTCTCTGAATCACAGTTGCCAATTTTTCTTTTATTCTCTTTGAATATTGGAAACATTGAAATTGATTTTTATTATTTTCATTGCATTAATTTTATGAAAGTACATTTAATATTTTAACATTTATTAAATTTAACAAAAGTTTTAGTTAATCTGTGTATTTTATTTACCTTAATTTCTATAAAAATTCTTTAAAACTTGATTGGTCCCATACCATGAAAATGAGAATTTTAAAAATTGAACAAAAAAGAAAACAAAAAATGTTGATTATCTTTCCTAAATGAAACTTGAAAATAAAAAAGAAAGTTGAATAGTTTTCTGCTTTTTACATTTAAAAAATTGAACAAAAATGAAAACAAAAAATGTTGATTATCTTTCATAAATGGAACTTGAAAATAAAAAATAAAGTTGAATAGTTTTCTGCTTTTTACTTATTTCTTCATGCACGGAAACTTTTTTTTTTTTGTAAATAAAACTTGCATTACTATACAGAAGCCAAATTACGGAGCAAAATACATCTAAAGTCGTCCCAAAAACATGGAGGCCTTAGTCTAGTCCACCGGAGCCCAGTCCGGGACTTGACTTGACCTGTTTAGCCAGAAAATTACAGAGTTTTTCCAAAGCCTCCTGCTCCCCCTTTTACATCTATTCCTACTATAATTCCTGATGCTGTTACGTTGCTTCCCCACCCACATCAAAATGGACGTATTGAGGGTCATGTCTCTACAAGGATCCCTATTGACAGCATGGTTCCTATTAACATAAGGACTACGACTATCTAAGCTATATAACGTCGGAAACACACTGACAGAAAAGCAAACCTGGAAAGAGCAAAGACTGAGGAGGAAAATCATATCCAACCAGGGGGAAGGGAGCTCCAGTGCGGGATTGCATCCGAGGGGATCCCGACAACTGATTATTGGGAGCCAGACACAAGCGCCGACATTGTTTTCATGGGGCCAGTCGTCTTTCGTGAGTCCACAAGTCCGCCTTCGTCCGCCATACCACTTCTGATGGTCCTCTCCCGAGATCTAGCTGTCTCCATGGCCCGACGATCCACAGGGTGAAACGCAAAACCTAAACGGGTCGCGAGGACATCGAGCTTCTGGTGCATTGTCTAGCATTCAGAATTGTGCTCCTTCCAGAAGGGCAAAGGTTCTGAATCGTCGTCTCTCTTGGCTTCCTGCATCGCTGCGGAGTGCCCCACCAGGCGGAATGTAACCCAATACGTCATTAGCATACGATCGTATGTTGAAGCATGGCCAGCAGTGCTGCCAGGGTCTAGGATCCAATCTACCACCTCCGCGTGAATATTCTCCCGTGGCATGGCTTTTGCCTCCACCCACAGACCCTCGACCACCCTTTCAACCTCGAGCCAGATACTGAGCGGAACGTGCTCCTTGTAGAGATCAGCCTCCTCCTGTGCCTAGAGCTGAGCATGGGTGGATTGCCACGTCTAATGCTTGAGAGATTTCCCCTTAACAAAAGATAAGCCAGACGCCTCCCCAGAGCCAACCTCCCTCCCGAATTGTCGTTTGGGAGCCATCGGGAGAGACTGCGGAAACAAGAAAGGCATTGGGAGGCAAAGTTGAGGCACACTAACAAAACCAAACTCCAAAGCATAGCGTAAGATGAAAAACAGATACGCAATCCTGCCCTCTCTGAAGCAAAACTCGTCATAGCAGATTCAAAATCTTCGGAATAAAACAAGTGAGCACTCATGGGAGTGCTCCCATCCCTGACCTTATCCTGCGTCATTCCCATCATGAGAACGAGATCCAGCGTCCTGTGGAGATAATGGACCTCGTCCGGTCAATGGTCCCTTCGCCCAGTGCCAAGCATGGCAGAGCTGACGACATGAAACAAAATAATGGAGTAGTACAAGCACGAGAGCCGATGGGCATTTAAGCCATCGGACCCACTCCGCATTAGCTTGGCTGCGTGTAGGTGTGCTCGCGCCTCCTAACTCCATCTATCCTCCCGTACGTCTGATCGACCATCTATATTTCCCGGAAATATCCCTAGCAGCCAGGTGACGACACTATTGGGCCCATTCCTCCTCATCAAATCCTTCTAACCTGTCACGTTGAAAGCTAACTCCGCACTCCACACCAGCATTCGCCAAACAGTCAGCAGCCTTGTTGGCCTCCCTTCTGACGTGGTGAAAAGAGATTGCGGGGTCTGCAAGGAGAAGGTCGCACAGCCTCTCCAGCCTGTACGCTAGGTGCCAATTGGGTGAGAGCTTTTTCGATGTTTGCCCATTCAGTAATTGCTTAGCGATCTGGATGAGGGTGTTGGAATCACCTTTGATTATCTCCGGAAAAACCGCCCTGATCAACACTTTTGAGCCTCGGATGAGGCCTTCCAACTCAGCTGAGTTGTTGGTATCCTGCCTTATAGCTCCCATGAACACCATCCTGATCCTGCCCTCATGATCACGACAAAGGCCACCAAATCCAGCCGAACCTGGGTTGCCTCTAAACGCGCCATCGAAATTCATTTTGAAAACACCGGGAGGAGGAACCGTCCAAATTGATGGGCTAGAGGGGAGACAGAGTTTGTCCTGATAGCATAGAGCAGCCAGCGTAGGTCTATTCAGCCCCCAGTTCTCAATGATCTGGACTTCCTCCCGTGAGAAGATCTTATCTTGCTCATGCCACTGCATGCACCGAATGGATGACAGCAGGTTGTCTTGCACCGTGTTCCAGACCATCTCCATATCTTTGCTTTCGTCTCGGAAGATCCTAGCATTCCTCTCCTTCCATATACACCACATGGCCATACCAAGGAAAGCATCCTAGATAGTTCTGATAATGGGATTTTTGAAGGCTCTTAGGCACCATTCTCTTAAGGTCTGGGAAGGTTGACCCCGTCTCCTGTCGCTCCCTTGTCCCAAACTGATGTTGTGAAAGGGCAGTTGTCTAGCAAATGGCTCATCGTTTCCTCCGCTTGAAAACATAGACAGCATTGGGATGGTCCAAGAATCCCCCGCTTTCACAAATTGTCACAAGTGAGTATCCTTCCTCTAGCTACTAGCCAAACAAAGACGGCCACCTTGGGCCATAAGTTGACAGTCCAATTTTTTTTCCAGATATCATCAGTCGTAGCATTCCTCGAAATCCTGATACTGTAGGCCTCCTTGACGCTAAAGGATCCTCTAGGCGAGTATCCCCAACTTAAAATATCAGGGCCTTCTTGAGCCTTGATAAAGCATTTGTTTAGTTCTTCATGAAGGCTTCCCAATCCTCCTCACTTGTATGTTCAGGTTTCTCAGGGAAGTTCCACTAATGATGATACATGTGGTTCCCCAGCCTCTAGGATTGGTTCACTAGAATCCTGCCCCTCTCGAACTCCTGTTGTTTGATGAGAGCCCACCATGGATCCCTACCAAGGATGGGAAACTGGTTCCATGATTCTTCCCAGAACTTCGCCCTGCTACCATTCCTGATCTCCCAAAAGCTATGCTCTTGGATAATCATTTTACCTACCATGGATTTCAACCATATGGGTGACCCACCAAGGGCCTCGTTGAAGCGGATCAGGAGATGTCTGGGTCTATCCCTTGCATATTTTGTGCTCCAAAGCTTCACCCAAGGTTCTGATGAATGGTTAACCCATCGCCACCAGAATTTGGCACCAAGGATCTCCGACATTACTTCAAGATCATTAAGACCTAATCCTCCCTATTCCTTAGGCTTGCAAACGTCCTCCCAGCTCACCAAAGAGAATTTGGCCTTCTCCCCACAACCCCCCAGAGAAAATTACGTTGAATACATCGAATTTCCTTGAGGATAGCTTTAGGAGCAGCTAAGATCAAAAAAAGGTAATGCCGGCATCGCTTGTAAGATGGACTTGATTGGGATCAGCCTAGTGGGGAAATTAAGGAGGCGGAGCATCCAGCTTGATAGTCTCTGCTTTAACCTATCCAGAAGTTCCTCCCAAGCTTCTTTTTTAGGCCTTCCCATCCCAAGCGGAATGCCAAGGTACTTAGACCTAAAATCCCCTCTGGAAAATCCTAAGATTCTCAAGATATTCCTCTGGGTGGCTAAGGGAGTATTGACAAATAAGACCTGTGATTTATTGGGATTGACCACCAAGCCTGAGGCCCGAGCAAAAAGGTCTAGGCTTTTCTAGAAGCTTCAAGATTCTTGGACTAAAGGGTGCCCCATGAGCATAGTATCATCCACAAATTATTGGTGAGTCTGAGAGGACGCCCCCTCATGCACTTTCACTCCACGAATTGCACCACTTTCAACCCGGGCCGCAATGAGACGGCTTAAGCCCTCAGCCATGAGGACGAAGAGGAAGGGGGACAGAGGGTCTCCTTGGTGGATTCCACGGGATGGTTGAAAGGTTGATGTCGGGGATCCTTTGAGGAGGATATTAAAGAATGGTGAGGAAACCAAGCCCATGACCCACTCCACCCAATCGGGGGAAAAACCATAGGCTCCCAACATCTTCTCCATGAATTCCCAATTGAGCTTATCATACGCTTTCGCTATATCGAGCTTAATCATCATCCCAGGGGTTCTCGAGATTTTGAGCGAGTGCAGCACTTCATGCACGAGAATAACCTCATCCAAGATTTGCCTACCTTCCATGAAACCAGACTATTCTGGTCTTATGAGCATCAGAAGGAGAGTTTTGAGCCTGTTAGCAATGACTTTGGAGATGATTTTGTAGATGACATTGCATAACACTATCGGTCTGAATTTGTCAGGGGTATCCGCCCCCACCTCTTTAGGGATAAGGGTGAGGAAGGTGGCATTGAAGGCTTTAAGGACCCCTTTCTTGGTTCTGGACTCCTCCACAATGTTGAGCACATCCTCCTTAACAAGATCCCAAAAGAAATGGAAGAAGTTGGACGTGAAGCCGTCTGGGACAGGAGCTTTACCCAGAGCCATTTGGTTGACCGCTTCCTCAACTTCCTGAGTCCCAATGGGCTTGTTCAGCATTTCATTGTTTTCTCCGGTGACCAACCTAGGAACTAGACTTGTTATTTGTTCAATGTCCTGACTTCTATCCCCCCCGTCTTCCCCGAGAATCTCCGAGAAGTGTTGAGTAAGTTCAGCTTCTATCTCCCACCTCATTTCCACTCTGTTCCCTGCCCTAGTCTTAAGTCTCTGGATTCTAGAGCTATTCCTATTCTGGATCACCGAGTTCTGAAAGAATTTAGTATTTCTTTCACCCTCCTGCAACCATTTTACCCTTGCCTTCTGTTGCCAAAACAACGCCTCCTGTTTTTCCCTAGCTTCCAACTGCCCCATTAGATCCTTTTCTTTGATTTTCATGTCCTCATCCCAGGCGTCTTCCATACCCTTTCTGTTGATGAGATCCAGCTCCAACAACAATTGTTTTTTGTCCTCAAAGATGTTTCCAAATTCCTCTCTATTCCACATGCGAATCTTAGCTTTCAGGGCCTTAAGTTTTTGCTGAAAATGAAACATAATGGTTCCTGGGGGGGGGACCATTTCTTGCCACCATTGACTAACCAAGTCCTTGAAGTCTTTGTGCTCCATCCAAAAATTTTCAAAATGAAAGGGCTTTCCCCTAGGCGAACAAGACCAATCCTAAGAGAGGCTGATCGGCCAGTGATCTGAGCCAGCCGCCGAGAGAACCTCAGCCAAAAGCTCCCCCGTACTATGCATGATGTTCTCCGACACCAAGAAATGGTCCAGGAGGGAAGCCACCAAATGCTTCCCTCCACGTATGTTGTTCCACGTGAACCAGCCACACCCAGTTTCCACATCAACCAGCAAGCTCTGAGCTAAGAACTCGCTGAAAGCTTCCTGGTATTTTTCCAAGGCTCTTCTTTTGCCTTTCTTTTCCACAAGATTTGCGATCAAGTTGAAATCTCCCCCTAGCACCCATGAACCCTGCTACACTTCCTCCTTGAGCCAGTAGAGGAGATCCATAAAAGATTATTTCTCAGGGAAACAACTAGGTCCATAGATGTTCCCAACCATTCCATGAACTCCAAAATCCAATAAGCAAAAATCTGTCATAAGAGCATACTTATTGGTCCGCCAGTTGGAGAATTCCACCGTTTGGGGCTACCAAAGGATTGCAATACCTCCAGATTATCTTGCTGCATCGATAGCCATGACATGACTTCCCTTCCATATCTTGTCCTTCATCTTTTTGAGGCCCCCATAGCTGCATTTGGTTTCTTGGAGGAACAGAATATCCAGGGATTCCTGCCAAATTTTACGATTTAGAGATTTCCACTTCCTGGGGTTACCACACCCCCTTGTATTCCACAAAATGAGCTTCATTGGCAAACCTTTTTAGCCTCAGAGAAGGCCGCCTGGATTGTGGGATACTGACCAAATTCGATCAATCGCACTCCAACCACTGCTATGCATTGCTTATTCGTCTTCCTCCCGCGTCCCAGTTCCTCCTCTGGTGATTTCCTCTTACTGCCCTTCTGGGTGTCTGGGTCGATCCCCAAACTTTCCACCGCACCCATTCGGATAATGGCTTCCTGGAGAAGTTCAAGGCGGCGTCTCGAGACATACCATTGTCCCTTCTTCCTACACTCTTCCTCTATGGCATCCAAGTCTAACTCGCCCAGATCCATGTCCTCCCCTTCATCCTCCTCCATTCCTTCCATCTACTGGGCCCCCTCATCCACGGGAGACTTGGATGGGCCTTCCTGCTGATCTTCAGCCATTGGCGCGGCTTAGACCTCTTCTCCCTCTTTTAGGGACACTAAAGCCTCAAATGAGTTCCCTTGTCTATTCTCCTTGGGCATCGTTTCCATTCACGCTAAGGTTTTACCTCCTCCCTTGTCGCGCCTTCTGTTCTTGACCTGGGTGAACCCGTCCTCTTCTGCATCTTTGGACAGAGAAGGGGCAGCCGGGTCGGGCCTGGGGATATCTTTGGGACAATTCCTTCCCAAATGACCGTATTCGTGACAATGACGACATCTGAAAGGGAGCTGTTCGTAGTCAATACGCTGAATCCATTCCTCATCTTCCTAGTTTAAACTAATTGCTTCTGGAAGTTCTATAGATAGGTCCATATAAACACAAATCCAAGCAAAGGCGGTATACCTTTGAATACTCATTTGTTCTACTATTTTTATGAATTCTCCCAGGTTGTTTCCAATGTCTCGCAAGGTCTCCAAGTCCCAGTATTCACCTGGGAGGGAAAAGAGGCGAATCCAAACTGGGGCGACCGTCATGTCCTCTGTCTCTGGGTTAAAACGCTCCTTCCATGGCCGCAAGAATAATCCAGCCAAGAAGAAAAAGTATGGACCTCCCTCCATGATTCTATCCCTATCTTCCTGGTTAAAAAATATAATGGTGAAGAAACCCTTGGATCCCAGCTGGAGATCGTAGTGGCCTTTAGGTTTCCACACTCCATTTATCCACTTGACCAGGTCTTTTTCCTTCGACCAAATCCCCACAAATTTCCCAATTAGGGCCTTTTCCTTCCAAGTCTCAATCTTGCCTCTAACTGCCTCAGATATGATCTGAATTGCGGGGATGGAAGCCGTTCGTGGGAGATAGTCTCCAATACCCATTTGTTTGCCTCTCCTGGAAACGAGTTGAGTCCCGTCTCCTTTGTTGTCCTCTGCCTGCTCCTTCCATCTCACAAGAGGAGTCCCTCCATCTGGGGCGGGCACCCCCTGCCCTAATGCCGTCATGACACACTGCAGGAGGCCAGAAGCTGGAACTTGGCTGCAGCCCGGCGTCGTCAGAAATCAGCGCACCCTGTTTAGCTCAAGATAAACCCTAATCCCTGTCTCTTCATGCGCGGAAACTTACTTTAATGAAGAAAAGTATTCAAACTTCTTTTTATTTTCAATTTTGAAACTTACTTTAATGAAGAATGGAAAATTGAAAATAAAAAAGAAATTTGAATAGTTTTCTACTTTTTACTGATTCTTAATGTATGGAAACCTGACTCTAATGAAGAAAGTATTTCTTTTAATATGGATGCTTCCCTCGTTCATTGTTGTCTCTGCCTTTCCATTTTCATCTTCGATGATTTACTTGCGGGCAATGCATCTTTGATGATTTGCTTTTTGGCACCGACAATGACTAGTACATCACCACACATAGGAGGGATGACATTTGGTACAATGGCATTGACTATGCTAATGGTTTTTCCCTAACAGTTTTTGCAATGGTAGAATTGTTCCAGATTACCATTGTATAGACCATATATTCCTTCCATTCTTTCAAGTTTCTTCAATTGTTAAATTCATCTCTTTAATCAATCGAATAACTGTGTTTTCATATTAGTTGCAGCCCAAAGCATGAGGTTATATCCAATTCCATATTTAGATCCAGAATCTAATGAGACCAACTCATGACTAAGCCCCTTAATGATGAGTTGGTCATTTTAATAAACGCTTCAGCTCTCTTTGTAAATACATCCAAACAATTATGGAATTTACACGAGAGATAGGCATAAGGTGCCCTTAATATTTTCAACCTCGCCCCAAATGTTCCAAGAATCAACTTGGAATGCTTTTATCAATATCCATTGAGTGATTTGAAATGGGAGATCGCTAAAGGTTTTTAAAATTTTTCCATGAAATGATTGTTTTTCATTGTTCATCTCTTTTGTTAGAATAAATAAATCTTTGTTGAAATGCATTTTTATTATTCAAAGAAATACAACTTTTTTTAATATCTTGAATCCACTTTGAATATCTTAAATTCAAAATTATATAATTATAATAATGTATATCTACATTTTCAACTCGTCTTTTTTTCTCAAAAAAAAAAATTCTACAATTTCAACAATATTTTAATTAAAAATATATATAATTCTAAAAATGTATATCTATAATTCTAATAATTTAGTTTTGTATTTTTTTGTCGGTTTTGACTTGGGAGTGAAAATTTTGTTCTATTTATTTTATGAATCTGATTTAGATTGTTCTGTGGAGAATATGTATTCCACATGCAACATGTACATAACAATGACTTTCAATTTATTTGTATGGTTTTTGACCTAAAAGTTTGTGTTATGTTTCTTCCAATTTTTCATTTCATTTTTTTTTAAAGCAGGGACTTTGTTGCTGGCAGCCCTTGTTACATGTTGTCGTTTATGGAACAGTTAATACTTTAATCATTTACCATTATTCATTTTTTAATTTTTTATTAATAATGGTTTGTACTGTGAAATTAAATCATTTATTTAATATTTATTACACTGATGTTTATAAAATAAATAAAGAAGTCATTTACCATTATTTATTTTTATTTATTCACGTTATTTATTTATTATTATTATTATTAATGGTTTAATAGGGAGTTAAATAATTTTTTATTTAATAATCATTAAATAGATTGATGTTTATAGAGTAAAGGAAGAAGTTGAGTTAATCTCTAATGGCTATCTCAGTTAGTTGGGCCTCGATTGACAAGTCATTTTCGGGCTAGAGGCCAGGGGTTTAATTCTTGAGCTCGTTGGGTATTGTTCCTCCACTAGGGTAGATGATTTCTTAGGGTATTTGATGCCATAGGGTGAGGCCCCTTCGAGTGGGCCTACTGGCACGCTTTCGGTGAAAAAAAAAGTAAAGAAAGAAGTATAAATACAATTTATGCTAATTGTTATAATGTTTGTGACATATTGTCATCATTTTGGGAATATTAGTTCAATTGCATGAAATTCAAGAAAACAAATTTTCAATTGGCAAAGTGAAAAATTTGGTGTTAAGTTAATATTAATTTATATTTTGATTGGTTAAAAGTAAATGATGTCACCCTTGAAATTTGTAGCAGGAAATTAAACTGCCTTGTGTCTATAGCGACATAAGTATGCAATGAATCTTTGTTAGGTTTTTTAAGGCTACAAACATATGACAAGTTTACGGACATCTATGTAGAAATTGAGTCTCTTAACACATTTAACTATACGAACCCACTGATCCATTCAATGGGCTCACCAAATCCTCTTCAATATCAAGATGTTGTGACAGAGGCTGTGAGACTGGATCCCTATATTAGTATCTCATTACCTCTTATTTCACTACATTGTGGAACAAAGCGATATAGGTTCTAGCTCTCTTTCTGAAGATTTACATAATCATGAGCCACAGTTGCACTGCCCTTGAAGATTGACCTCCTTTCGTTCTTTGCAAATATGGTTTGCCATATCTCAAAGACTGCCAACTTTGGCTAGAAGTATTCTATCAGGTATATGGCATTGGAGTTTGAGTCTAAAATAGAAACAAGAGGTATGGCTTCATGGTGCATGTACTGCAACCCATGCACCACTCCTAGTATAAATTTCATTTGAGCATATTAGCCACTCCTACTATAAAATTCATTCTCTTATATAATATGCCTTTATAGGCCATATTATCATGTTGAAATATTCACATGCTACTTCAAACTCTACTTGGTTCATCATTGGAACGTCATTGAATGTTTTGACATCATAATAATTTCAAGAGGTAGTAGCCAAACAGACATTGAAATGTGCCTTCCTTAGATGATCCATGTTCTTGTTTTCCGGTACTTGTGTCGTTTGGTATGTGGTTCCATCCAACAACATTAAATACACACTACTCATGTCGCCATTAATGCAAATTGGATCTGCTTTCTTGTAAGTAACGATGTCCGAGAAACCCTAACAACTTTAATGTCTCAACAAAACTTATCTTCTAAAACCCAATTATGTTTTCCAATGTTTGGTTAATCTTTGATACTGCCGGCACAATTGTCTTTTCAGCTACTCAAGTTCCTTGACGAGAATGCGCTACCTTCCTCCACAAAGATACTTCACATGGGTGCAAATGGAAGTTGTTTTGGCAACTCAATCTCCATGAATTCTCAAATTGGCCATAGACATCTTTCCAGTGTTATCATTTGATGTCTACAAAAGCTTAACCAATGAATCAATGAAATCATAATGAGTTTCAAAACCATAATGAAGGAGTCCGTACCAACTATCATAAGACCTGCTTAATTGTGAAATAATCCTTGCTATACTGCTTGTCATTCTTCCGTTGTCTATGTTGTCATTTTTATGCCAACAATAATGCTACCTATCATCACTACTGCTATCATGTTGCTACTTACATGCTTATTTCAAGAGAGTCCCTATTAGTGAACTTGTCGACCAAACATTAGAAAATATAAATTCTAAAAAAATGATGCATGAGCTAGGTCTTGAGTGGCCTTACCAAAGTCTCACTTTCTTTTATTCATGAAATGTTTTGATTCCTGACATGAAAAATATAATGACTTCTTACAAAGGTTCAAAATACTCTAATTGATTATATGTTGAACCATCAATTATCTTGATAATGTTTTGTAGACATTCCTGTGCTTTAAACATGTGATCCAACTTATCAGATTCTATAGGATTATGCTTTTCTACCTTGAGTTCTAAATTCCTCAACCTATTTTTTGTTTCCTTAGCAATTTTCATCAATGTTTGGTTTTCTTTAGTTGCTTCCTCTTTCAGATGATGAATCTCATCATTCTATCTCATAAGATCATTTTTTTACCGTAAAATCTCATCTCTTTGTTTAAACAAAGTTTCCTTCAACCTTAAAGCTCCATTTAGCTGTTGCAGAATTGCTTCTTTTTCTCAGCAAGGTTCATACTTTTGACGCAAAGTATCATCTATTTTCATTGCATATTCATCCCTTTTCTTAAGTGCCTCACGTGCGAGCTCCCTTGAACAGTTAAATGCACTCTCGATTCCTTCCTTCGAGGTTTCATATTTAAGCTCCATAAGAGTTGGCCTTAAGCTCTCTTTGGATACTTCAAAAAAAGATTCATAAATTAAAACATTAAAACACACATAAACATTAAAAAATGTTATAAATGCAAAATAACAAATTGACTGCATCATCTCCCAATCTTAAAAAGCTTCTTCTTATTGTTTGCAATTTTTGTTCACATAAGAAATTAAGTGCATCCTCTTCCAATCTTAAAGCTTCGTCTATTTGTTTGCACTATTTTTTTTTCTCCAAGGTGATTCTCTAAGTCTCATTTCTCTACCTCCTTAACAAGTTATGGTGCTTCTTCTTTCAATAGCCATTTCCTCTTCTCATTTATCTATGTTTTATCTTCTTAGTTCTTTTTGGCTACTGTCATGAACTTTGCCATTTATGACTCTTGTTTTTGAAATTTGCACTTGATACTAAAAACTTCTTAAAATGTTCACATATTCCTACTTCAAACCTGTTTAGCCATAGAATTTTTTTTCATTGTTTTTTTTACTAAAACGGTTATGGGCTTTTATATTAACTTCTGGCTAAACAACTGCTAGTAGCATTACATATGGTAGTTTTGATCCAGCAGATACATTTTGTCCAGAGATACAATGGCATCGTCATACTGATAGATCCCTTTACAAAATTTCTGGACTTTGCTAAACAGAGACAGGAAATTCCATAATAACGCATACATAATATAGAGGACCAGTCTGGTCGGGGAAAAACGAGCCGAAAGGAGAGAGTTCGACTGCATTTGGCTATTGGCCTACCTCATCGTTCTATCTTCGGTGTCTTTCCATGTTCCTTGAGCAGCTCCTCTACCTTCTTCTCTAGTTCTTCCATCTGGTTCCCTATTCCTATTAAGATGTTGGCAAGGTCCTTCATATTTTTCATGTTGTCCTCGAAGATTTCCTCGTGAAGTTCTTTGAGCTCCTGGTTCATCGATTCCCAGTGGCTTGTTCAAGTTTTTTTCATCCTTGTCTGCTTGACCTCCATCTTGTTTAATGCGTTCTTCAGCTCGTCCATTTCGATTTGCATTTGAGTGAGTCTTGCCTTGAAATGCATGGAGGACGAGCTTGCATCCATCTTGACCGAATCGGCCTTCGATCAAACTAGAAATCTGTGCGTCCTCTGTGAGAATCCCGGCAATTCCTTCTTCAATCGACAGAGCAACTTTCAATGGGCACAAAGCGGGATATGGCTTCCTGAAATAGGCTTGGGCCTGGCTTCCCCTCAATCCGTTGATCTGATTGTCGCCGATTTCCTCAAATTGCCCACACTGGGTACTTGTCTTCCTGGAGGGCGCAGATTGGAGGCTCTTCCCCATGATAGCAGTGCATGTACTGGGTGAGCAAGAGCCATGTGACTGACCTGAAGGCTCTGTCCTACTTTTGAATTGACCCTGTACTTGTCTTTCCTCGGTAGCCTCATTCCTGCACTCCTTTGCTTTGGTATTCTCTCTGTCTATTTTCGGGCTGCTCTCTTTTCTGATGTGAGACCTCCTTTCGTCCCGCTCTCCATGAACGTTAAGGGATAGGCTCATGCTTCTCAATCCCATTGACGAGGATAACTCCCTTGCTCAGGGAGGCGCCTTTGTTGGCTTCGTGATCCGCCATCTGGTTGAGATTTCTGAGGACGTGATAGCACTTAATTTCTTCAAATTCTTTCAGCTGGGCTATAACCTTCCTATGGTAGTGAGCCAAGCCCATGTTGTTAGGGGCCTTATTCAGATTGAGAGCTTGGATAATGATTCTAGAATCCCCTATGACAACCAATTTCTTGATGGATAGTCTTCTGGCCAGAGCCAATCCTTGCCAGATGGCTAGAATTTCGGCAATGATGTTGGTGTTCTAGCCCAACCTCCAGGAAAAGTTAAGGACCATTTTCCCTGAATTGTCTATCAAGACTCCTCCACTTCCCGTAGGCTCGGGATTCCCTTTCGAGGCCCCATCCACATGAAGAATATGCTCCTCCAGAGAAGATCTCCACTTTAAGAACTCTTGCTCCTCTAACCTTATTTCCCAAGGGGAGAAATGCTCGGGGGTATTCTTGGTTCTGTCAAGAAGGGAGGGGTCTATGCCATGAAACCAGTTGTACTCATCTTTGTCTGGGGTTACCTCATTGGTGATTTTAGAGTTTGAAGCTACCAGCTCTCCCAGAAGCGCTTTCACTTTGAGAGCAACTTGGGGCGGCGTCCTCACCATATCCCTGAAGATCCTGTTATTACGTTCTAGCCACAATTTCCAGCAGAGGATTTTTGGCACCCACATCTAGCACTGCTTTAGCAACTTCAACTTGGAGAAGGAGAAGGGGGCTAACTCGGGCCAGTATGGAAACAAAAAGGTAATAGGAGGAGGGAGGGTCAAATTCAAATAACCAAGAATGATATTCCACAGTTCCAAAGCAAAGGGGCACAGAAGAAAGATGTGAACAGAGGTTTCCTCATGGCGGGCACAGAGAGGGCATCGTGAGGACCCTTCCCAACCTCTTTTTATTAGGTTGTCCCAGCAAAGGATACTATCGTGCAGGAGTGACCAGCAGAAAAGATCAATTTTTGGTAGGGAGGGATGAAGCCAAAGATTTTTCCATACAGTGGTGTCAGGGGCAGCCCAAGGGATAGCCTGAAGGGCTGCATAGCCAACAGAGGCTAAGTAAATGCCAGATGACGAGCCCCATCCTCTTTTGTCCTTCTTTTTGGCCGAGGAGGGGGTAAGCCCTTGAAGAGCATCCAAAAGGGAGTGAGCTTCATTTTCTACATTCTGTGGGAAATCCCCTAGGTCCCACTTATGCCAAGAGTCATCCTGATTCCAAACAGATAAATCCCAAAGGGTAACTTTGTTGTTAGAGTGGAGCCAAATTTTGATGTTATCCATCCCCTCCAAGAGCTTTAAGGGGGCCTGCCCTAAAATGGAGTCCTCCTAGAACTTGATTTTGTTGCCATTCCCCGGGATCCAAGCGAGTTTGGAAGTAATCAGATCAAGGGATTTCAAGCAGAGAGAAAGAATGGGGGAGCCTTTTCTAGTCCAAGGGGGAAGATCAAGACACCTTTCTTTGTGACCACATAAGTATTTAGTCCTGAGGGCTTTGGAGCTCCAATTGGATTTATCCCTTATCATTTTCCAAAGGATCTTGCCTCCCATTGCCAGGTTGTGAGTGGCCACATCTCTGATTTGCAGCCCTCCTTCCCACTTTTGGGCTTTGACCTTATCCCAGCTGATTAAGTGCATTTTTATCCCTTCATTTTTGCCCCCTTCGCAGAGGAGTTTTCTCAAGAGGCTATCAATGTCTTTCACAATTCCTTTCAAGGCTAGAAGAATCGAAGCCTGGTAGACAGGAAGGGAGGTAAGAATTGAATTTATAAGGATTGTTTTCCCTGCTTTGTTTAGCCAGGTTGCCCCCCAGGCCATAATCTTGGCCTTTAGCTTGTCCAACAGTGGCATCCAAAGGCTTCTTCTGGGAGCAGCTTTGACTAGCGGAATTCCTAGATATTTAATGGACTCCCACATGAAGGTTCCTTCCATTTCCAGTGCCCTGGATATGTCGATCATTTCTATGGGAGGGCAGTTCCAACCATAAATTTTGCTTTTCATCAGGCTGATTTCGCTGCCTGAAATTTCAGTGTAGGCACCCAGCTCTTTCTTGAAGGATCTTGCCATGGAAATATTGGCCTGGCCCAAGAGGAGAGTATCATCAGCAAATTGAGCATGGTTAATTCTCTTAACTCTATGAGAGATTGAGAGACCGATTAGAGAGCGCTGCTGAAGGCTCTTATCCAGTTGGAAACTTAGCACCGACGCTTGGATGACATAGAGCAGGGGGGATAGGGGACAACCCTGCCTGAGGCCCCTAGAGGCTTGGAAGAAGTCAGCCTGTCTCCCGTTAACCAGGGGGGCGATCCACGGCCCCGAAATACAGGCTCTAACCCAGCTAACCAACTGGGGGTGAAACCCCAATTTGAGCATCACAGCAAAGAGGAAATTCAACCGAACTCTATCAAAGGCATTAGCAAGATCCAATTCAACTATCATACCTTTCTCCTTCCTTCGGCAGCTTGAATGAATTGCCTCTTGAACAAGAATAATATTGTCCTGAATTTGTCTTCCTTGGATGAATCCCCCTTGGTTCTCCGGGATGATCCTGGGGAGGGCTTTTTTGATTCTGTTTGCTATAACTTTGGTGATGATTTTGTACCCCGTATTGCAAAGTGAGATAGGGAAGAATCTGGAGAAGCTTTGGGCACCTTTCTCTTTAGGAATTAAAGCTAGAAAGGAGGAGTTGGTGGTCCCTCCTATTTTGCTGCAGCTTTGGGATTTCCTCACCATTTTAACCAGATCTTTTTGGATGATATCCTAGCAAGCTATGTAGAGTCTGGCCGTGAATCTGTCAGGCCCGGGCGCTTTGTCAGGATTCATTCCTTGGAGAGCTTTGCTGATCTCCTCAAAATTTATGGGGGCTATCATCCTTCGATTGTCATTCTCATTGATTAGCGTGGGAACCACAGAAAGCGGATAGTGATCCGGTCTAGGAGGAGCCACCATCTCTTCTGTAAACAGATTTTTGTAGAACGAGTGGGCTGCATGCTTGATCTCATCAATTTTTTTGAAGGTTTGCCCCTGAGTGGCCCCTGAACAAGAATCTCTCTAATGGTGTTGTGATTCTTACGAGATTCAGCTTGCTTATGGAAGAAAGAGGTATTTTTGTCACCTGCTTGGAGCCATAGGCTTCACGCCTTTACTCGCCAGTGTTCTTCTTCTCTTCTAAGAGCTTTGTGAAGAGCGTTTTGAAGATCTAGCTCAGCGTTCAGCAAATCCGGGGTGACCATAATAGACTCCATTTGTAACTGGTGATTTCCCAAAGCTCTTTGGGCTTTCTTTCTTTCAAGGATTGGGGAGGGCAGGTTCTTTGCCCAATTTTTGAGTTCATCTTTGAGCCTTCTCAGCTTTTCTTCCCAAATGAAGAAAGGAGAACCCGAAACACTCTTCTGCCAGGACTTCCATACAAGCTCGTAGAAGCCATCCATGGAGACCCATAGCGGGCTGAAACGAAAGGGGATCGGGCCCAAATTTTCTCCAGGGGACAAGGAGAGGGAGATGGGTTTATGGTCCGAGGTGCAAGCTTGAAGGATTTCAGAGGTGACGAAGAGGCCAAGGGTCAAGAATGAGGAGTGAACTAGGAACCGAGCCAAGCGAGCAGCAATGTGCCCCGATCCCACTCTTTTATTGGTCCAGGTAAAATTGCCTTTGCTGGGTTTGATATCCTCCAGATCCCAATCCAGCATGATGTCTTCGACCCATTCCCTTGCCGGGTCTCTTACCGGAGAGCCTCCTTTTTTTTTCAAGAGGGCAAGAGTGACATTCAAATCTCTGGCGAGGGAAAGATTCTCATGTAGGTTAGTAGAAAGAAAAGAATTCAGAGATTCCCAACATTCTTTTTTTTTTTATAGGAGAACCGGGGCATAAATGTTAAAAAGGCTGATCTGGTGCCCCGAATCTCGATGCAGCAACTTCGTAAATAACCAATGGGTGGTATTGTAATCCTCGAGCATATCTAGCGATAAGGAGTTCTAGAAGGTGGCTAGACCTCCTAAGGCTCCCCTGGTGCTTACGGCTCTACCTTCTCCTTTTTTCCATAAATTTTTGCTAGCCTGGATGGTCTCAAGCTCTTCCATTTTCGTCTCCTGGATCAGAAGTACATCCGGGGAAGTCATTCTGACGAGATCTTTGACTGCTTCTTCTTTAGACTTACTTCCCAGCCCTCTGCAATTCTAAGAGACATACTGCATTAAGAACCGGAAGGGGGGGGGGGGGCCTCCTTTCGAAGCCTTGCCTTTTTTTGAGGATCTAGTTTCCATCATATCCGGAATGGTTTGCTGGACTCCTGCTGTAACATCCCTGTATGATTTTTCCTCCCTTTTTTTCCTCTCTCGCTTCCTTCCTCTAAGGGCCTTCTCAGGGGTTCCAACAGAGCTGTTGATTTCTATGGTCCCCTTATCTAAATCAGCTGCAGTTTCGAAGCCTAAAGAGATATGCTCCTCATCCGACTTCATAGGATCTTCTGCGGGAGGGGTTCCATTGGCCGGCATCTCATTTTCTGAGGGAGGCGGGGATTGAGAGACTATATCGATCGGATCTTTCACAGTTTCCTTTGGTTTTTCAACAGCTTCTTTTGTTGGCTACTTCGGAGGACCTGGAATTGAAGATGACGGTTGTTTCGCCTACCCAGGCCTTGGTTCTTTAGGTTTTGGGCCTGCTTTGCTTTTCTTAACCCTTTGCCATCCTTCAGCATCTTCTTTTTCTGGGATTTGGTTCTTTGGACAGTTCCTCTGAAAGTGTCCATGCTCTTGACAGGTTCTGCATTTGAAGGGGAGGTGTTCATAGTCCACTTTCTGGTAGTGAGACCAGGTGCCGACAGACAACTTCACAGCCTCCGGGAGACCTGCCTCCAGGTCAACTTCTACACATATCCTGGCACAGTTGTATATGGACTTATTGTCTGCCTTATCAACGAATTTCCCTATTCCATTCCCTATCATCTGCAATGCTTTGTAATTCCAGCAATGAACCGGCAGGTTGGGGAGCCTGACCCATACAGGTACCTCCTTGGGCAAGTCCACCGTGAGATCAAAATCCGGGGTCCAGCGGTTCAGATACAGCCCCTGGGTTCCCATAAAATACAGTCCATTTCTAAATATGAGATCCTTATCTTATTGATAAACTCAAAGAGAAAGAATCCACTACTCAAGGGGTAGCAGGTAACTCCTTGCTTGAGATGGGGCTTCCAGTTTATTTGGATCCAATCGTCGGTGGTTTTTGCTGAGGGCCAAAGCCCCATGAACTGGCCAACCAGCCCTCTCTCAAAGAGAGCAAGGGCTATCTTCACCGATTGCGTCTCTGGCAGGGCGATTTTCATTGTTACGATGACTTAGCTATCCCATTTTTTATATGTTAAGACTATTAAAAGATTTTCAAATTTGAATTTTTTTTTTAATACAATTTTTATGTTTCAAATTGATATTACTTTTTTAAATGACTTGTCTTTATGTTTTAAAATGGTTAAGTGCAATTTATACATGTGATATTATCTTTTTAAATGAATTTTCTTTATGTTTTAAATTTATTAAGTGCAATTTATAAATGAAAAGTTTTGAACCCAATGTTATGTTTATATGTTATAATTTAAAATAGAGCATCTCTCCTAAACATTGAGAATGCCTTTATCATTACACTAAAAGTAATTCCTACAAAAATACGACAGTGCTCAAGGAAAACATGGAGATCACACATATGTGCAAGTGGGTGGCGTTATGTGTGCTATATGTTTGACTCTCGCCTCTCGGTGTCTTTGTGGATACCTCAAGGTATCAAGCAAATAAAACATTGTGTAGTTTAAAGAGAACAAAAGGGTGGACTTAGGTCCACAAATATTTGTGATCTTTTAGTGTTATGGGTGCCACACATGCGATCCCTACCTCCATATACACCATGGTTATCTTAAGGTACGGAATAAATTCATTGGGGAAATGGACCTTTGACTAATCCTGAGAACCCATTGGGAAAAAATATTGGTAGGCCTTGAGAAGAGCACGGGGGTTGGCTTACGTCCCCATATGTGCACCATACTTTTGAGCCCTATGGTTTCCTTAAGTTGCAAGGTAAATATAACCTTTGGTAGACCTTCAGGAAAGCATAGAAGTGACATGGGCCTACACATATGTGTGTGAGGGTGGTTCTATATATCCACATGCTTGACCCCTTCATTTGGCTGCCCAAGTTGCTACATAAATGTGACACATAAAGCATTCATTGAAATGAATACTTTGCTAATGGAGAAAAAGTTATGAATCCTCTCCATTAATCACAATTCCTTCTTGCATATTTTTAGAGAACATGGTGTGGGCTAGGTCATGTATATATATGTGCATATGATACCATATGTTTGATATGCTCGACTCCTATCTCTAGGTGCTCTCATGAATATCTCAAGGTATTGATTTAAATAAAACATTTAACAAATTTTAAGGATAACATTGAGATGGGTTTGGGGTTTTTGGGTAATGTTATGGATGTCACATGTTTGGGCCCTATACCTTTGGGTCCATGTCTACCTTAAGTGTTAAATAAAACCTTCACATGACTTCAAGAATGTTCAACGGCGAGAAACTCATCAATTCCAACCATAAAGTTCTAACATCTTTAAATTGTTATTATTAATATAAACATCTATGTATATATTGAATATTTTATTAAAAAAATTACAATACAATTATTAAATAAATACCCAAAATATAATCATCATCAACTATGTATATATTAAATATTTTATAAAAAGATATGCTAATACCATCATTAAAAAAAACCATAATATAATTGTCACAAATACAAAACTACACGAACCTTCTTATTAAAAAAAAGCTAAAAAGCAAAAAAAAACACTTAAGTAAGAAACCATAATATAATCATCACAAGTACCAAACTAAGCCAACCTATTATTAAAATAAAAGCAAAAAAAAATCCACTTTAATATATAATGGAGACATTAAGTGTCCATGCAAAACTATAAAAAAACATAAACTTTAGCCACTTGGCGAACCCTATTAAGCAAAAAAACATCAAAAAAAAAAAAAAAATCCACTTTGATATATAATGGAGATATTAACAATACGTTGAAAACTATACCAAACGTAAACTTTAGCCTTTTGATGCACACACAGTAGATAATAATCAATAATCATAATTTAAATAGTTGTTGCTATGAGTTTCATTGGCTCTTAAGGAGGGTGGTGATATTCCCCTACTAGTGTTTAATTTTTTTGTGTAATATGTTTTGTTTTATGAAATACCGAGATTGTCATAGTTGTCGAGTGTCGTTGGACATGATGTATGATGTTTGCAGAGATATGACATCTCATTATTTAATAAGCATTGGGTATTTAACACTTAAGTATAAAAAACATCTCTCAATACTTCTCTAATTAAAAGGGTTGTTGAGACAAGCCTCACATTTGATGGCGATTTGCAATGGTCTTTGGTTTATTCAATTTTTATTTTCTATTGATTAGTTTAAGAGCTATGGTAATTGGCCTTTAGTGGTTATTACATTGTTTAGGTTTTTTTATAGAGTCTCCTATCTCAAAATTATAAGGACAACTCATTGAAACTTTTCACATGGATGCATAGGTGGTTGGAATTAACGACAACATTGCCCCCTTTCACAAACAACTCAACCAATGTTGTGGTAAGGGTGAATAAGACCAATGACAACATCCCCGCTTATAAACAATTCAACCAATTTTGTAATATGCTTTTTATCTAATTCACTAAAACTATTTAGAATGCTTCCAATGGATTGCACGCTACACTAGCATATGAAATCTCATAATTTATGATTTTTATTATTATTGTTTATACATTAGTACATAGCCATAAACATGCCCTACAATAACTACTCATTATGTAAGAGGTTTTTTTTTAACAAAAACTAAAAAAGGGATTTTATAAACAGGCTGTGCACAGCCATTCATTACATCACAAGCAGGATAGAGTATTCCTGTAGGCCAAAATTGTTGCATAGCAGGCTGATCCAGAGAGTTTTCCACAAAAATGTGCACATAATTTCTTCAAAAATACGAGGGTCTCGGGTAGTATATACCCTGACAAACTGCTTACATAACAAAAGACAAAAAAAACATTAACCAGAAATAAAAACAGAGACCAGAAGTGAGATATTAAGGGTTGCCTCTGAGAGCCCTGGGCTGCACGACAGACTCTTCTTCCATTGGCTGATCAGCTCCTGTGTTTACCCCATTAACCCTGCTTTCCTGGTTCATAGAGAGCAGCTTCGCAAGGTCTTCCTGAATTCTGTCCACCTTGCCCATCATTTCGCGCAGGCTGCTTTCGTTATCATCTATTCGGGCATCATGGTTGCTTATCTGCAACGAGGTGTAGCTGACAGTTTCCCCCATGCTTTTGACTTCTTTCGCCATTTCTTTAGCATCCATGATCCCTATAGCCATCATCTCATATAAATGACGAAGGTTCTTTCTGATGCCCATTAAGCTTGCATTTTCCCCAGCTCGATCCATTCTGCCTGAATCTATAGCAATTGAGATGCAAGCCAACTGTCTATACAAAGAACGGACAGGACTTTTTTGGTTCACACCCAAGATAGCACTGAGAATGCACCTGAGGTCTTTAAGCTCTTGTTGCAACGCAGCGTCCCCGAACTGCTCTGAGAGAGCCAATATTCCACCCGCTCCTTCTTTCCAACCTGTACACAAACATCCCAAGACCCGATTCAAACTCCCATTACGAGCGAGACTTTCACCTAAGCTGCAATGGCAAACAGAGAAGGCAGCAAGAGCGAAATGCTCCTTCACGAAAGCTCAAATTAGAGGGAGGGACTACCACGGTATGCCCTGCAGTCTTCCTTCTTCGACAACAGCTACAACATTCAAAGAAAATGCACAATTTCTGCAGAACCAGAGCCAAACCCCGGAGCAAAACAGGAGAACATGTCTCTACCGGTGAACATCCTGGAGATAAATCCAATGAGACGTGAATCATGCGAAGGAGGAGGGCAATAACTCGCAGGCCGGATGAACTTAATGGCTGCTATGACCGTGAGGAGGAGGGAAAACCACGCGGCTAAGAAAGGAGTGAGGACGGGACAGGCTAATAAATGCTTAGAGCCGTCGAAGGATGTGGGGGATGGAGGCCAGCTGGGAAGGGGCGAGAAAGGGATGACGGGAGAAGGATAAGGAGAGGGGAGGGATAAGGGGGAGGAGGGAGGGGGAAAAGAAGAAAGAGGGAAAAGGAGGAAGGATAAGAGAAAAGTGGGGGGGGGGAGCTATGGGACTTCCAAATAACTTAAACAAAGACAAGGGCTGCCAAAATTTGCTCCGGAGGAGGGAGGTTCGGTGAGAAGACTTAAACCTGCAATTCATGGAATGTGTTTGAGAAGGGGAGGATTTCCATCCTGGCTGAAGTGGCCTTGAGGAAGTCTGGCACCTACATTTGCCAAACTGTCTGCTGCACTATTGTTTTCCCAGGGAATATGGAAAGCCTCAAAGGATTGAGACATGAGGGACTTAGCTTTGTCATATAGGCGATGGCATTTGATTGCACCGGTAGGATGCCCATTGATCAACTTATAGATGACATGCCTGGAATCTCCAATTATCAACACGTTTCGTAGCTGCTTAGAGCGAAGAATGCGGAGGCCC
>LPNX011231375.1:1067119-1091463 GCA_001517045.1 Pseudotsuga menziesii | reverse complement strand
AATTAGAGAATAGAATCTTTGCTAATCCTCTGAAAGCAAGAGGACTGCTAGCCTAAAAATGAACTACTTGTTGTGGGGCCCACCATCTTACGTGTACACTATACAACCACATAAAACATAAAATAATAAAACTGGTATAATATCATATTAGTATTTACATATACTAATTTGATTTGATTTGGTATATATATAAATACCAATATATACCAAATCAGGAGGCCTGCTATTTCTCCTTAAATCAAGAGACTTGCTAGCCAAAGAATGGAGCACTAATTGAGGGGCCACCATCTTACTAGTGCGCGATGCAACCACATGAAATAATAAAACTGATATACTATTTACATATACCAATTTGATTTGGCTTGTGAAATTATAAAACTGATATACTATCAGAATAGTATTTACATATACCAATTTGATGTGGGATACAGGAAGACAAAATAAATGAAGTTGTATTCAATCTTTCCCGAAACATGTATCCTGCAACCCGCATCCCGATTTTTGCGGTTGCGGGATGCGGGATGCGAGATAATTTTTGTAAGTATTGTGTGTCATCCCTCTTATATTTCCTGAAACCCGCATCCCGCAATTTTCAAGTTGCGGGTTGCGGGAGCTTGAAATTTATTATTATTTGCAAATATTCGGCATACTCATTGTACGCGTTAATTTTAAGTTGCTGTCAGTTAATTTTGTTATTTCTTGCAAAATTTATAATCGAAAATCGAAACCCCAAAACACAACAATTATAAATGTCTTTACCTCAAATTTCAAAACTCACTATTAATATGCAGTCTCCCAAGGTAAGTCACAAAGGTTAGCTTGCGAAAAGACAGAATATTTTTACCCTCTCGGCTTTTTTTTGCACCTCTTGGTGCAAATGCTAGTCTTAATGTTATATTCACATGTTTGGTTGCAATGAAAAAGTCAATAAAAATACATTCTATCGTGTATAGGAATTATTTCATCAACTTTTCATGTCTATATATAAGAGCCATGAAGTGGCGATGTCCTTGCACTTAAACTTTGATAAATTGAAATTTATAAAATTGCTCATAATAAATACAAGTTTATGAATCTTAAAAATGACAAGAATTAAATACATTACTTTTGAAACTATGCAGATTAGTTGAAGAGGTAAATTGTCTTATATTTAAATATGGTTTACCAAAGTCCAAGGACATTATATAGTCCTCTTGTAATTAAATAAACAAATAAATGAAAGTTTGAATGCCACTCATTTTAATACCATTGTCCATAATTAAATAGACAATTAAGTGAAAGATTGAATGTCACTCATTTTAATACCATTGTCCATGAGAAATAAAATATATAACAAATCATTATTGGTATATGTTTATTAGAAGCAATGGAGTGTAAACATATTATATAGCAATGGAGTGCTTATGAGCGTTTCGGTGGTATTAAGTATTCATCATTTTAAATTTGGAATAGGATAAAAAATCTCAAATTCTTTTTTTCTCAAAGTCTTAGTTGCATTTATATATTGTTTTTTCCCCAAAGTGTTAGCTTGATTTTTTTATTATAGAAAGTGAAATATTTTATAGATTATTTCAAACTTATTTGGAATTATATTTCTTATCATTTTTAAAGTTTGAAGTTTCAAAGTATAGTTTTTTTAAAGTAATATAAAATGTTTAAAAACATATTAAAATTGCTTGGATTTATATTTGTTATAAGCTTTTGTTTAGCTAAATTTAAGAAAAAAATTAGTTTTTCCAAATGAGTTTGAATAAAATCTATAAGACAAACTAATAAAATGACATAAGAGCATCGACTAACTTTAAAAAAAAAAGTTATTAATTATTAGAAAAAAATGACAGTGATAATAATAGAAAATAAATTTTCTTTGTTATGAATTGTCATAAAATGTGGCAATAATTGCTATTAATATTCTTTGCTATGCGATAACTATGAAATAATCAATTTTAAATATATATAATCTTTTTTTTTTCCAAAAGAAAAATAGTTGTTCCTTGATATTCAAAGTTGAATCAAAGGTAACTGGTTACATCCCAATAATTGTCTATCAGTTCTGAACTGAGTCAGGGATTGATCTCAAGTGCTAAAAATGCCTGACCCTTGCAATACTCAGTAGAAAGGAGAGAGAGCATACATAGAGTTCGCCAAACAAAAGTCAAAAACTATCAAACATAGAGCATCCATATGTGTCCATAGAGGAGACAATAAGAGCGCAAATCAGTTTATCCAAGGAGGAGCTCGAGGAAGAAAACTAATATCAGGACCTCAATGTGACCAAAGCCGACCCAAAGTATCCAAAATGATACTCTAAAAAATATCTCAAGCATCCATACTCTAAGTGAACCAAAATGGTCAAGGAGTAGGGTGTACAGGCTCAGCTTTAGAATAGTTGAAGCTTATCTTCCCCAATAAATAATCCTTCATGGTATTCTATGAAGGATAGGTGGTCGGAGGCCATGGGGAGCGCTTCTTCGGATAAACTATATGCCCTCTCATTGTGTTCTCTATAAACATGCTGGAAGTCTAATAAAAGGAAGTTGTATTTGAGTTCAACAATGTTGAGGCACCAAACTTCCAAATCCAAAGCTGAGAGTGCGGCCTTATCATTTGTCCAGTTTATAATGACAGAGGAATCCCCAAAAATTGGAGAGTGGGGATTCCAATATGCTTAGAAAAGTGCAGGAATGCCAAAAGAGCTAGAAGTTTAGCTCTGGTATTAGTGCTTAATCCACGTCTGACCTTGATATGGAAGAAATGAGCCTGGCTGATCAACAAGTAAATACCTGCACCACCCAATTTATTAGCAGCGGCTCCATCAAAAAATTCCGTAGGATAAGATAAAACAGGAGCCGAGCCAATATTCTTGGTCCTTGAATTTTTGGTAAATACCACAGGAAAGGAGTTAATTTGATCCACAATTTTGTAGCATAGAGGGAGTATCTCGGATCTTTTATCTTAAAAAATACAGAGATTCTAAGAGATCCACAAGTTCCAAATAAGCAATAAGGGAAGGTAGAGAAGAGTTTTGTTCCTTTTAAACTAGCCTTCAATATTACCAAGTAAAGAAACATCATCCCATACAAGAGAGCAATTGAAATTCCTGCGCAATAAGTTGATAGTGTCCTGAGCAAAAGAACACTCCACGAAAAGGTGATTAACCGATTCCTCAGTATTTTTGCAGAGGTTGTAGCTGTTGGGCCCTGACCATCCTTTATTCCTCAAATTATCCCAAGTATTAATCTGATTTTCAATGCACAACCAAACAAGGCAGATGACTTTTAAAGGGATATTAGAGGACCAAAGCTGTGAATGAGTTTTGATTGTTGGAGGTATCAAAGAGGAGACTATGAGATCATCGGCCAGACTGGCCGAGGCATCTCCCGTGACCTTATTGTTCATCCATAGAAGTTTGTCATATGATTCTTTCAATATAATGCCACTGTGAGCTAATCCATTAATATACTCAGTCCATTGATCAACCCAGATTCCTCCTAGGTCCAAGTCTACTGCAGATAACCAGTAAGATTGGTAGTTTGAAATCAGGTTCAGATTACGAATTTGATGGAGATGTGTGAAACAAAATCGGTGAGGTAATCTCTGAGCCCCTCTGAGAGATAAAAAGCAAGAGCTTTGTCCTGCTATGGGATCTAATCCCAGTCTAATGTTCCTTCCATCACCAAGCTTCCAACCCATTTTTCTGGTGATACAAGAGAGGGAACAAATGAATCTGTTCCAAAAATAGGATGTACCACATACAGGAAAGTTCTGTTTGCGAATCCATTCATGTATAGAAGTATTTTTGAGATATTTGTGGCCTATAATGATACTCCAAGTTCCTTTTCCACTTAATACCATCCATAGTATTTTCAATCTGAGCGTTGTACCGAACCAATTAAGAATTTTTATGTTGCAACAACCATATTCAAAGGGTTTGGATATAATGTTCCAGTCCACCAAATGCATCTTTTGTTTTGTTTATCTTCAGTGCTGCCCCACAGAAAGGGAAAGATACAACGTCTAAGATATATTAAGATGGATTTTGGTATGCGGGCAAGGGAAAACCATTATACTGTAATGACCCTTCTTAATGTTTTTACCAAAATGCCCAATTTTCCATTTTTTCACAATTTTGGCTCTTGACTAGTTTTAGTGTCTTGGTCTCCAAATAAGCTCAATTGCTTCCAAATATTTGGAGAAAGTGTATGAATTATATAATAGCTTAATTATTATTTTTAGGGATGTATTATGGCCCTCCAATCACTTCTGCAAATCTATACTAAATTTTGAACAAGATAGAGGATTTTATTGGCAATTTTGGGCTCAACTCCCCCCCGGGTAAGTGGTAGAAATTGCTTCCCAAATGTGCAGCAACCCACTTTAATTCTGAAATTGAATTAGGGAATGTGTAGAAGACATTATCAGATCTCCCATGGCTGTTATCACTTCTTTCAATCAGATATAAAAAACTAGTTTTGGACCCTTGGGGAAATGAGGTGTAGTTTGCTCCAATGGTTATGCAATTCGACCCAATGGACACAAATTATCAATTATTGAACATGAAACCCATAATATGATTTAATGACAGTCCATTTATTCATAAATCATCAATAGTTTACACATCCATTCGAATTCATCAAGATTACAAGAGTTTACAACAAGGTAGTGGGGAAATGGCACTGTTTCTTCAATATTGAGCAATAATACAAGATATTTCTTGGCCTTTCGACCTGAGAGCTTTCTGAACTTAAATAAAAGATAATTTATATCAAAATACAAAATATTGGAGCAAGAGAAGCTCCCTCAAATAGATGAATAGCTCACCAAGTGTGCCTCACTCCATGGAGCTAAAATATGGTGAGAAAACTTGAGATGAAAAGAAGAATAAGCTGAAATTTGATGTGTCCACGAGTTGTTGTAGCTTGCACCTGTAACTAAGAATCCATTGAAGCTCCTTGAAAGACCTGAGTGGCCTCTCCCAACACCAACTAGGATGGGAATCTTTCACCCTCAAAATTGGCTAAGGCATGGACTAGTCATCCACTAGCTCTCTCTCTTCACAACAAGAAATTTCACAAATGATCAAAAGGCCATTATATTGGTTTCTTCTTGTATTTTATAAACTTCCTTATCCTTATAAGGTTCCCAATCCATCCACAAACTCAATCCAAGTCGAATTAGGGTGTGTGCTCATGAATTGACATGTGTCCCCTCTTTCCTAGCCTTCCACCGTCCCCAAATTTGAGCAGGAGCCCATTGAGCTTCGCAAACTCACATGAGAGATCTATTGGATGGTATATTTTGACCTGACATGTCATATATGTCGAATGTCAGCCTTCAGATCTGACTTATGTCATAATTGTCATAGAATCTCCATCATTGGTGTCATAGATGTCATAAATGTAAGGGGAATCTAGCCAAGTGTCCATGAAACTCCCATTTGGCTCTTCCTCTTCCCATGCAAGTTACAATTCATCCCAAATTCAACCTATGAAGTCTATGGAAAAGTATATTAACTTATAATCCATCCAAAAACATTACGCTTCCCATAGATTCGAGATTGCAAGAGGAGGATGCCATTTAACATAGGAATTCTAACTTGAGTGGGCCCCATAGTCTCCATGTATCTCCATTGGTCCATAGCCATTTCATTTTTCACTTGCATTCATTCAATTAACTCCATTAAATAAATATTTATTATTTCTAATGTCTAAACACTATTTATTAGCTCCCTTATTAACTTTCCAATGTTTCCACCCAACCTAGGGAACTAGTAGGATTGATGGAATTTTCCTGCTACGCAATTAATTAAAATGGGGACATTACATATACCGCTAACCTAGATAGGATAGGTCTAACTAGAAACAACCTTCCACTAAATGAAATTAGTCTATAGGTCCAGTTGCTGATTATTTTTTCAAACATACTTATGATCCATCTCTAGTCATTTGTACGATACCCAAGAGGTTTGAGATGATACACCAAGTATTTAAATATTGTAGTAAGAGGATCCATTTTATAAGGGAGAATGGATGCAATGCTTTCCCTAGTTTCTTCATCCACATCATTGAACAGGAAGGTTGATTTTTCAATACTGATAGACATTCCTGTAGTTGAACAAAAAAGATCAAGAGCTTCCTTGTAGGCTTGCCTTTCATCAAGAGTACCCAGACCAAATAGTATAACATGGTCAACAAAGAGCGGGTGCATAATAACCAGAATGGGAGAATTTTGGATCCCTTTGATCTTGCTTTTCTTCTGAGCATCCAAAATGATGAGGCTGGGGCTTTCAATCACTAAGATAGAGAGAAGGGGGGAAAGAGGGCACCCCTATCGAATACCACGAGTCGCTAAGAAGAAATTTGAAGGTGAGCCTTTAACCAAGATCGAGACGGTTGAGGAGTTGACACATCCCATAATCGAATTCACTCCATCAAGAGGAATACCAATCTGGAGAAGAACACGTCGTAAGAAGGTCCAATTAACACGATCAAAGGCTTTGACAAGATCTAGCTTGAGTACGATCACCTGTAGGTTCTTGGTTTTGATGGAGTGAAGAAGTTCTTGGGTTATACCAACAGTTTCCATGATGTGTCTATTTTTTAGAATGCCATACTACTGACTTGAGATAGCCTTGTCCAGAAAAGGCTTAAGGCGAGAAGCAAGAATTTTTTAGATGAGCTTGTAGATCAAATTGCAAAGGGAGATTGGTCGAAAATATGCAAAGGTAAGTGGCTTCTCACACTTGGGTATGAGTGTAAGAAAGGTGGAATTTATGGATTAAATGACCTTCCCTTTAATCCGAGATTATTCAACAGCCTTAAGGAGATCAACTCCCACCAAATCGAGGAAAAAAAAGGAAAAACTCAACTGGCCAGCCATCAGGGCCATGACTCTTATCTTTCGTAAATCCTTTTAAAGCATCTCCGAACTTCCTGAAGAGTGATTTCATAGTTAAAAATCCCATAATAATCCTCCTGTACAAAGGAGGGAAAGAGGCTAATGACTTTGAGTTGGTCAACTATGTTGTTGGTACCATCATCTTTGAAGAGATACGGAAAGTGAAGTTCACCCAAGCGTTTGAGCTGCGATTCATCATCAACAAGATCCCCTGCAGGATTATTAAGGGGCCAAATAGCCTTGGATTTTCTTCGAGCTGAGGAAAAATTATGGAAGAACTTAGTATTAACATGTCCTTCATTAATCCAAAGTACTCTACTCTTAAGCTTCCATGTGAAGATTTCATGATCCAGGAAGCTGTCCTTTTTTGTTTTAAGAGCTGACAGAAGATTGGAATCAAAGTTCGAGAGTATACTAGAAGTTTGCAAGGAGAGGAGAGACCGGATCTCATGATCAATAACAATGATCTCTTGGTTCCTTATGAAGTATTGTTCTTTTTCCCAATATTTAACAACACTTTTGAGTCTTTTGAGCTTGTAAGTAAGGATAACCATATGATCACAAGAGAGAAGTGTAGTATTAGTGGACCAAGAAGAAGTGACTAAGGAGGAAAGATCCTTCTCCAAGAGCCGAGCCCTATTAAACTTGAATGGATAGTGGCGAGAGGAAGGTTGAGTATCCCACTCCAAATAGATAGGGTAATGGCCAAAGATCATAGAAAGTAGGGCCCAAGTTCGATATTGACTGAGGGAAGGGAGGAGATGTTCAGAGTCCAAAAACCTATACAGTATTTTGTTGATGCCCTCATCCCCAACTCTCCCATTTCTCCAAGTGGGGCTAGGAGAGTGAGGGGATAGGTCCACCAAATTCTCACTTTCCTGCAAATGAGAGAAAAAAGGGGCTAAAGGATCAACATGAGCTCTTCTATCCCATATTTTTGAGGCCGAGAGAGTACAGTTAAGATCCCCTACAAGTAAGAGATTAGATAAGCCAAATAGACCACCAGAAAGTACATTATTCCAGAAGAGAGCCCTATTAGAGTAAGGGCCATAACAGTTGAGGATTGAAAGTTCATCACTAAGGCCTTTGAACCTGGCTTTGATCAAAATGCTTGAAAGCAAGCAAAGGCTTTACACTAAACAACAAGAGGGTTACAACCAGTGAGGAGGCCTCCAGAGAGGCCAGAGGAGTCATTGGCACAAAATTCCCAGCTAGGTCTAAGTTTGGAAAAAATATGCAGAGGATGATAGTAGTCACACATGGTTTCCTGTATGAGGATCGTATCAGGATTTAAGGACAAGACTAAGGAGTGAAGATATTTTTGTTTGGTTAGCCCTCCAAAACCACGAATATTCAAGCAGACAATTTTCAATGAGAAACAATATCATCAGGTGACAACACTCTAAGTGCCTGTGAGGAGGATACAAGGGAAGAAGGGGGAGCTCTGGCAGTTTCCTTAAGTCTGACAGAAAGAGGAGTATAAAGACCAGTAGACCCTAAGTCACACGGAGGGACTGAGGGATGAATGTTCTTTCTTGGCTTGCGGATAGTAACATTTTCAAATCTGATAGAGTCCAAAGGAAGTATGGAGGGAAAGAGAGGAGACTTATCAGAGAAAATAGAGAGAGACTTAAGGAGGGAAGGATCCATAAAGGAAGGCGAGTCACAAGGACTTGAGGGATGAGGAGGGGGAGGTGCATGAACAATACTCAAGAGGGGAGAGAAACCTTTGGAAGTAAAGAGGGAGGGATCCTCAGTGTTTGAGAAGTGAGGTGGAGGGAGGTGAGCTGAAACCGAATGCGGATATAATGGTTGGGGGTAAGACTGTGGAGTAGTTAGAGGAGAGCTAACAACATGAGTATTAATAATATTGATAAGGTGAGATAAACGAGAGCAATTTTCCACATCCTCAATGGAAATGAGTTCTCCTTTGGTGAGGTCATCATAAAGAGTGGGGGATGAGGATCCATAAATACCATCAGGTGACAGAGCTTGAACCTCCTTAGACTTGGGTGAAGCATCAGGTGGTGAGCGAGAAGGAGATTCACAAGTGGAGAAACCCTTAGAAATGGGAAGACCATGAAGGAGGGAGGTACATGAATCCTGGAGTTGACCTGTAGCATGACATAAGTTGCATCTGAAGGGTATATTGAGATAATATGATTTTTGACAAATAACCTTCTTGCCACAATCAATATCAATTTCTGCAACTAAACCTTTGAAGACATCAAGTTCAATGAGAACCCTAGCCATGCGTTTGTCAAAAATAAGATGAAAGTCCTTTTCCAGTGCACACAAAACACCCAAGGGAATTAGTAAGGCCAGTAAAGAAATCCTTGTTCCACAGAGGGAAGGGAAGGGCTGGTAAGAGGACCCACAAATGACATTTAAACATCCTTTCCCAGAGGGGTTCAAAATTAGAGTGCCAGTAGCTAAGAACCAGAGAACCTTTTTGGATGGTCCAAAGGGTGTTCAAGACGAGCGTGGCATACTTCTCCTCGAGAAAAAACAAACAATAAGCATTTATTAGTGAGAAGACCGATGGTAGGGAGGTAATATAACAAGGGTTTCCAATTGTGAGTGGCCTAGTCTACCCATTCTTCCTTGTTCAACGAGCAATACTCAAGACGACCAACCATAGATCTGCAACAGAGCGAATCAACTCTTTCCATCAAAACATCTCGACCAAGGACATATTTGCACTTAGAGTCAAGAGCTTTAACCACCTTGGACTTTCTACAAGAGTGGTAGGAAGGATTGACTCTGGGGCGAGGGATCCCCATACCTCCAACTGAAGTGGGTTTAGGACCAAGCTCCGACGACATGTCTGGGAGTAAAGGGACCAGCAGATCGAGACCTTCTAGGGAATCCGACAAGGAAGGTAACAACGCAAGGGGAGAGTTAGAAGAGGAAGGAATAGGATAACAAACAGATCAGAAGGTCAACCCCACAAAACCCAAGAAAGGTTGTGGAACCCTAGTAAACCCGACAAGGAAGGAGGGATGGTAAAGAGAATAAAAAACAGACCACGTAAGAAACTCGTGGCCAAACAAGTCGGTATTCTGTTTAAAGGAGGACCATAAGTCCCAAAAAAAAACTAAAGGATCAGAGAAACCCTAGAAGCCCAGTTGAAACTGAGCAAACAGCCCTGAAACGTTAGAGAGACAGGCAGAGGGGGTAGTTCCCACTTATTTTTACATGGTTGGTACTAAGCCCTCCAAAACAAAGGGTAGAATCCATGTGGAAAAAAACACCAAGCTGAAAACAGTCAAAGGTAACTCGTCCTAAAATGCTAGAAAAGTAGTCAAATAACATATATGATTAAGAAAGGGTACCATTTATAATGGTTTGATAGGGAGTAGTCAGATGATGCGACCTCCAACATAGTGAAAACCATCGACATAGAATCCCCCACAATCCTAGAATCACATAGCTTCTTACAGGACAAGGTGGCACAGGAAGAAGCGTCCAAACGACGTTCAACTCCAAAAGGTGGCGGATCGGTCAAGACCAAATCAAAGCCGGGTAAACAATCCAGAAGCAGGGTAACCGCTAGTATGGGACCATTATATTAAATATATATAAGCTTATAACATCGACAAATTTTTATTTTTATTTTTGTTTATTTTTTATTTTTTGAATTAAACATAACTAATGTTTTGCAAGTTTTTTTGGCTGGAGGATCAATTTTGGCTCCAAGAAGTTTTTCAAACCCTGGTGAAGTTCTTCAGCTTTCTCATTGCTCAGAGGATCGGTGGTAGTGCAATCAGTTTGGTTCTTCTGTTTGTACAGGCGCTGCCTACATGCTAGGTGGGCTTTGTCCCTAGCTGAATTGAATCGGTGGAGGTTTTTTTATTGCCTGGGTGCAATTTCTTCTTGATTCTTTGAATTCGGATTTGGGAGACTTTTGCTTCTGATATCTCTGTAGATTTGTTCTCTGAGAGTTTCTAGCATGGCTGATGGAGGGATTAAGGTGAAGAAACCGAGACAAAGGAATTGAGGAATTTATTTGTTCCAAGAAAGCTTTGAATTATTTTTTGCAGGTTGTTCTTGGATCTAGATTGCCCAGCTTGGGCTCGGCGTGTGGATATGAGGTGTCTTTGAGGAGAAAGCAGGGTTTAGCTGGAAGTACACATGGGTGCATTGACTGGTTAGTCTGGTGAGGGTGAGCTACAGCTGATTCCTGGGTAGTTTCTGGCGGTGTAGTGTGGCGATTCTGGTGGGGTTTTTGTAGGTGGAGTTTCTGTCCTGTCAGAGGAGATTTTGCTTGTTTGGTGCTAGGGTTCGGTGATCTGGCATTTTTGAGGGGCTGTCTGGGGTGGCATGGAGGAAGAGGTGGATTACACCTCAGATGGGATTAGCAAAGGAGAAATTTTTGTTGGTGGAGCTGTTAATGCTGAGATGGTTTGGTCGGGAGTTTTATCTGGTCCCGACATGTCAGGAAGGGGGTCAGAGGTCCTTTATGGGCCCGAGGGTGAGCTGGGCATGGATGGGCATTTCTTTGAACGACCTACTTCTGCCAGGGTTTCTTCTCCGGTAGCTTCTCTGGGGCTGGAGGGTTTAGAGGCGACTTTTAGGTCCTTTGAAGGTTTGGATACTGACAGGCCCGACTTAGCTGGCATTCTGGGTCGGAATCTACAACCCCAACAAGGGCTTTACTCTAACTTTCCCTTATCTTCAGAAGATCAGCGTGTGGAGGGTTTCCATCCTTTGTCCGGACTTGGAATACGGCAGTCGGAACAGGGTAATGGATTGGGTTCCTTTTCGGTCGGAAGTTTGGTTGGCTCGGAGGCTCTCCATGGCTATAATCTGGGACAAGGTTGTGGAGGACCGGAACTACCCAGGGCTCTTTTTTCCAGTGGACAAGTTGCGGCTACCCCGGGTGGTGGAGATATTTTACCAGAAGTAGAATCACTGATAGCTCCCCGAACAGGGGTTTCAGAGAAGGTTGTCTTACATAAAAAACTCCCTAAGACTGTTAAAGAACGGAAGAGGAAGGATAAGTTAGTGTTGGGGGTGGATGTATCGATGGAGGAGGAGGAGGATTTCTCTCTTACAGCTGTGGTTGGTCATGTTCGGGGCAATAGGTTTGGTCGTGGTTTCCTTCAGCGTTGGGCGGCTGAGCAGTGGAAGAATCTGGTGTCATCAGCTCCCGAAATCCGGGTTTTGACAAAAGGATGGTTTTCCTTTATTCTAAAAAACAAAGGGGAGGTAGATGCAGTGTTAAGTCGACATTGGTCAATGCTGGGCGTCCCTATTGTTCTGAAAAGATGGTCCCCCTTTTTCGACTCAAAAACGGAAAAGATTGATAAAGAACCGATGTGGGTGAAGCTTCCAGGGTTCCCCATGAATTTGTGGAATGAAACTCGTTTTGCCGAGATTGGGAATTATCTTGGTGAATATGTCTGTTATTCCCATCATGAGTCTGGAAAGTACACGGTGGCTAAGATTATGGTTAAAATCGACCTACGGCTGGGGCTCTCTGCTGAGATAATTGTTCAATCCAAGGATGGGGACTTTGTTCAAATTCTGGATTATGTGGGGGTGCCATTTAGGTGTCACCGTTGCCACGTTCATGGTCATCTGGTAGCCAGTTGTCCTTTACCTTTTCGGGCTAGTAAGCCATTGATTGATGAAGTTGTTGTAGGAAGAGAAGATCCTATGTCGAAGGTGGTTTCTCCGGAGGCGGTGGCTGAAGGTGGTGGGCCTATTATTGATAGGGGGGTGACCTCTGATATTGTGGTACCATCTGACATCAGTGGGCTGATTGGATCAAAGGTAAATCTTCCACCTTTGGTGCACAATGGTTTGGAGATTCCTGGGAGTGCGGATCCAGATGTTGAGAGGGTTTCGTTGTGTACCCTAACTCCAACAACCAGGGCCAACACCAGAAAGCTACAGGAGCAGTCCATTATACAGCGGGGTTTATCTGCGATTTCCTTGGCCAGTCCAGTCATACAAGTTTCGGTAGCTCCATGTCGGTTGCCAAAAGTGGATAGTGTATTCACGTCGTCCATTGTATCAACCAATCATTCTACTAGCTCTGAGGGTCGAAGTATACGTTATGCCCTTAGAAGTAGGGAGATTACTGCAGAAGGAACGGGGGGGAAGGGACTTCCTGTCTTGGCTAATGGTGTTGGGGGGAAAGGTCGGGGTAGAAAATCACTTTTGTCTAAAGCTCAAGATCGGGCTAAAGTGGATGTAGTGATGGGCAAACAATCTTCAATTGAGTGGGCACTTAGAGAAGTGAAAGCCCAGGAAGGGGGTTCCCCATGATTATTTTGTCCTTCAACTGTCGTGGGTTGGCGAGCCCCATTAAAAAATCGTCGCTAAGGAGGTTGGTGGATTTAAATCAACCGGATATATTACTGTTGCAAGAAACATTGGGTGGTAGTGAGGATGTAGTTCGGTCTTTATAATCTTTGCTTCCTGGATGGAATTTTGTTGGAGTAGATGCTCGGGGGCGCTCCGGAGGGCTGGCCTCGGGGTGGAAGGTGAAGAGTTGTAGGTGTGCTAGTTCGTGGGGAATTTCTTCTGGTGTTGGTTTGGAAGTTTGGGATGCTGAGATTGGCAGGATGTTCACGGTTCTTAAATAGGGTTGGATTCTGGGACTCCTTGTTAAGTATGGAACTTTTTGATGGAAGGGAGGTGGTTTTGGGTGGGGATTTCAACCTTACTCTGGGGTCTTCTGAAGTGTGGGGGCCTCGAGCTGTTACAGATTCTTTAGCAAATTTTTTTATTCATGCCTTTGCCAGGAAGGATCTTCTTGACATTATACCTCCTAAGTTAACCCCAACTTGGAGGAATAAAACAGCGGGGGATCAAAGGGTGGCAAAAAGACTAGATAGATTTTTAGTGACCGAAGTGTTGGCTCTGGGGGTTGATGTTGTCAGGAAGTGGGTGGGGTCAGGTGGGATTTCTGACCACTGCCCCATATTTCTGGAGTTGAGAGGCAGAAGGAAAAAACCTCCAAGCCCTTTCAAATTCAATCCTAGCTGGCTGAAGGAGGAGGATTTTCTTAAGTTGGTTCAGGATCAGTGGGTCCATCGTCCACAAGATTCTCAGGAGCATGCGGGTGTTCATTTTCATCATAATCTTAAGCGAATTAAAGAGGTCACTATTTCCTGGGCTCATGAAAAAAGGGTGAAAGATGATCAGACTCTACGGGATGCTGAGTTGAATATGTTGATAGGATTCTTAATAGTCAGGGAATGGGTTATCTGGATGACCAGCAAAAAGGTGAGTTGATGGAGTGGGAAAAACGAAGGAATGTGATTCTCTGTGAGATAGAAGAGATGTGGAGGATGAAAAGTAGGGCGATTTGGCTTCATAGCGGTGATGAGAACTCAATTTTTTTTCAAGCATATGCTAAGGGGAGAAAATTCACAAACTCAATTTGGGAATTATCTTCAGCCGAAGGGGAACAGGTCTCCAGCTTTGATGGATTGGCGGAGTTGGGTGTTAGACATTTTGGAGATTTATACACTGCACAACCTGGGGCCTCCATTGCGGAGGTTCTTCGGGTGGCTCAGCTTTTCCCTTGTTTTGTGGGGGAGGAATATAATAGGCTGTTGATGTACGAGGTATCGCAGATTGAAATCTCGCTGATAATGCATTCCTTTCAAAAAGATAAAAGCCCGGGGCTTGATGGCTGGCCTGTAGAATTCTTCTTAGGATTCTATGACTTCTTCGGGGAAGAATTATTGAATGTGGTTGAAGAATCGCGCAAGGCTGGGTTTATTCATGGCCCCTACAACTCCACTTTTATAGCTCTTATTCCAAAAACTGATAAGCCTGACAATTTTGATGAATTCAGACCTATCTCTCTCTGCAATTGTATATATAAGATCATCTCTAAGGTTATTACAAAGAGACTCAAGAATATTTTGTCTCGGCATATATCTAGTGAGCATTTGGTTTCTTGGAAGGCCGTCAAATTCATGAGGCCATTGGAGTTGCACAGGAAGGCTTACACACACTGAAAGTGCAGAAACAGAAGGGTGCCGTGATTAAGATTGATCTCTCAAAAGCATATGATAGGGTTAGTTGGCTCTATCTCCGGATGCTACTAACTCATCTGGGGTTCTGCTACGAATTTATAAGATGGATTATGGCCTGCATCACTACGGTGAGCTTTGCTGTACTGATCAATGGTTCTGCTAGTCCTTTCTTCCAAGCAGGAAGGGGTCTACGTCAGGGATGCCCCCTCTCTCCGTTGTTGTTTCTCCTTGTTGCTGAAGGACTCAGTCGTTTTATTCTGAATGCAAAAGCTGATGGCTCCTTTTGAGGCATCTCCGTTATACAGGTATTGTTTATTACACATCTTCTTTTTGTTGATGACATATTGATATTTTGTGATGGCACGAGACAGGATATTGATAAGGTGGTTGAAGGTCTCAATTTAGTGCAAGTTGCAGCGGGTATGTTAGTGAATATTGACAAATCTACAATCACATGCTCAAATTTAACCGAGCAGGAGATACAAAGATTGGCAAACAGACTGCCTTACAGGATATTGGATATTGATGATGGATTAAAATACCTTGGTTTTTACTTGAAACCGAATGCTTATTTGAAGGCTGATTGGCGCTGGTTATTAGCAAAATTAGAAAAGCGTCTTCATGGATGGAGTCATAAATGGCTTTCTCGGGCAGGAAGGTTGGTACTGGTTAAATCAGTTATGGAAGCTATACCGGTCTATTGGCTGTCTCTAGCTTGGATTCCCAAAGGTGTTTTGGAGCAGATACGAAGGTTGTGTTTTTCCTTTCTTTGGAAGGGTAAGAGTGATAATAGAGCATTGGTTTGGGTCAGATGGGAAAAAATTGCTGTTCCAAAAGCACTGGGAGGATGGGGGTTAAAGAATATATTTCTGTTTGCAAAAGCTTTGGGGGCCAAAGTGTCATGGCATCTTATTCATACACAAAGTCTTTGGACAAGAGTGGTTTATCATAAATATATTGCCCCTCTCACTCTTCTTGAATGGATAAGGCTGGGCAACAAGTCTAGGGCAAATTGCTCTGTGGTCTGGAAAGCGGTGATGCAGCATTTTAATTTGGTAGGTTCTGGATTAGTGTGGAGGATAGGCAATGGGAGACTCATTCGTATTGGGATGGACCCTTGGATTGGCTGTAGGGGAGCACATGTCCTTCCTGAGGCTTTGCAGAATATTTTGGCTGCTAGAGGCTGTCATTTTCTGGCTGATGTAGAGGATCCTGGATCATCTACTCTTTGGCATCAAGGGTGGATTTCGGCACAGCGTCTTGATATTCCTGATGAGTTGCAGGGAGATCGGGAGGATTTTCTGAGAATTTTAAGACATTCGAATATTAGACTGACCAATAGGGTTGATGAACTAATATGGGATCATCATCCCTCTGGCTCATATTCCCCAAAAAATGGATATATCCAGCTGAATGTGGAAGTACATAACAGGGATTTGTTGTGGTGGTGGAAAATTCTGTGGAAATTAAAGTGTCTGGGTAAAGCAAAATTATTTTTCTGGGCTATTCTGGAAAATAAGGCTCCAACCTGGGACATTCTGCAAAAACGTTTTCTCCAGGGTCCGGGGTTCTGTTCCCTATGTAGGGATGCGGAGGAGACCATTTCTCATCTTTTTGTTCACTGTCGGTTTTCTTAGGCAGTTTGGGATGATATTTGCAAATATTTGGATTACAATGTAAGGTGGCAGGGAGAGAGCGTTCTTGAAGCGTTCCATTTGTGGTGGTCGGATCAAAAGGCCTCTTCCATCCGGGCTTTCCCCTGTATATTCGCCTGGGGTATATGGATCACCAGAAATAAGATAATATTTCATGATTGCAGGGTTCCGATGGAGACCGTAGTGGCACAAGCTGTGGCAATTATATAGCACTTCAAGGAACCTGTCAAAGCAATTAAATTTCAACCTGTGCGTGAGGAACAGATTGACATTTCCAGGCCGTGGGCTTATTTTGATGGGGCTTCACAAGACCATCAATCGTTGTGTGGAGGAGGGGGCGTCCTTTTCAAGTCTGAGTTCCATTATTTTCATATTGTGGCTGGTTTGGGGTGGGGTTCCAATAACTATGCTGAACTTATGTCTCTTAGGCTGTTGATGTTATTTGCACTAGAACAAGGATGTCTATCATTACAGATATTTGGTGACTCCATGTGAGTTATCGACTGGGCAAAGGAGATCAAACAATGTCATGTGATGGTTCTTTTACCAATTCTGGAGGAGGTGATCAGGTTAAAGCAATCCTTTAATCAAATTACATTTTCTCATGTCTACAGGGAGAGAAATGTGATGGTCGATCAACTTTCCAAAGAAGCGACACAATAGCATTTGGCATTTGGCAATTGGAGGATTACTATACACTCACCAGAGGGCTCCTACAGTTATTATCACAGACCGTTTCATGAATGTTTTGAGACACAGAATTGAGCCATTGCTCAGATTTTGATTGACCAGTGATGGTTTTATTTCTTTTATTCTATTACAGTACTTGCTTATTCTATCTGCGGGTTGTATGGTCAGCAGTATTCTTTGAAATAGGATTGCGTGAGATTGCTTTGGAGGATGCTGTAGTGTTTGCAATGGCTCAACACCAAACTTTGTTCGGGTGGGCCAGGCTGAAAACTGTCCAAATGAAGCATTCGAACTCAGCGATTGAAGATGTGTAGTTTAAGCAGGCCTGGCTCATATATTTTTGGAGAAGAGCTTAGAGGAGTGGAAGAGGACAAAGCCTTGTCTTCAACATCTACAGTTGATGTTAATCTTCACTTGGGTCACACATTTAGCAGGGATTGATATCATGATATTCATGGATTTGGTTCTCTGTTTGGTTAGACTGGTTTTGTCTATTTGGTTCTTTGTTTTTGCAGGCCTGGCTCATATATTTTTGGAGAAGAGCTTAGAGGAGTGGAAGAGGACAGAGCCTTGTCTTCAACATCTACAGTTGATGTTAATCTTCACTTGGGTCACACATTTAGCAGGGATTGATATCATGATATTCATGGATTTGGTTCTCTGTTTGGTTAGACTGGTTTTGTATATTTGGTTCTTTGTTTTTGTTCAGTATGGGACATTTGATATGATGATCATTTGTGACAATGTAGGGATCTTAGTGATCCTTTTACATGTGCAGAATGTAATTTTTTTCTTTTATGAAATAAAATTACGACTTTTTCCGAGGAAAAAAAAAACACCGACAAAGGAAAGTACAAATACTTGAAAAAATGGTATACATCATTATAACATTTAGAAAATAATTTATCTTTGAATAATCATTGATTTAATAGAAAAGTGAATTATATAATTTAACATTTTTATCTAGTAATCAATTTTATACCAATGGATATATAATGCAATTAAACATTTATTAAATATCCTCTTAACGGGTTAGGATTTAGTATATACTCTCGTGACCTTTAACAAACTAAAACTTACATTCGCATAGGGATGGCAAGTGCAATCCCACTCTCCCATAATAATAATAAAAAGAACGAAACAAATGGGTTATACGTGGAGAGTTTCAATTTCAAGGCATGCACATAGTGTACATACCAAAACTGAACTCGAGGAAGAAAATACCGCTCACTGTACCATCTCCCATTTATCAGATTGTGCTGTGTTCTATGTTATTGGCTCTACACGAAACTTATGAGCCCATGTGAGGAGTTTATAATTTATGCTGCAACGTAAAATCAAGGAATGGAGTAAAGCAGGTAATCCATACGAGCACGAATTGTGGATGAAGCTTTCTTGCAACTGTTGGTCTGACAATTCGTTTGAGCACGATCAATATGACGAGTGGTCTTGGACCAACTCGAATGAATGTGGTCCTACACTGAGCAAGGCGTTGGTGTATCTCCCACCCTAATGAATGTGGTCCTGCACCAACTCGAACCTTGGGTATGGGGGTTTGATTGACACAATATTCGGACCATGGTTAATACTACATAGATACAAGCTTTGGATGACGTAGGCTTGCCATTGAGGCTAAAGACACAATCCCTAAGAACAACGTCATCCTTTACAGTCCATTAAAAAAAGTAAATAAATAACTTTTAAATTTTTTATGTTAAATGCAAAATTATTTACCATCCAAAAAAACATTTAATTATACGAAATGGATTAATCGCCACAAGGCATATAATACATTAAATCTAAATGATATATTAAATGCATTGAATACAAACACCATTACAAGATTGTGTACATGAATTGTTTCATCAACTTTTCATATATATATATATAATAATGCATTAAATTTGATTTAATGATATATTAAGTGCATTGAAGAATAACATTATTAGTCCTTGCCGTAGGGCAGACTTTTGTTTTCATTTTTTTCAATTAATTTTATACAATTACATTTAATATTTCAACACTTCTAAAGTGCAACTAAAGATTTTGTTCTATTTTTTATTTTTTTCTATTTAATTTAATTTCCACATAGATTTATTTGAACTTTGATTGGTACTATACCATAAAAATTAAGAATAAACAAATTCACAAAAAATAAAAAGTTTCTATTATTAATGCAATGAAACATAGACATATGTGAAGAGGAAAGCTTTCGAGCTTTTTTGATTTCATTCTTTTTTTACTTATTGTTTCTTAATAGCACTTCCAACTTTTTATTTTATTCTCTTCCAAGATTGGAAACATTGAAATTATTTTTTATTATTTTTATTGCATTAATTTTATGAAAATACATCTAATATCTTAACATTTATTAAGTTTAACAAACATTTTAGTTAATATATATATATTTAACTTAATTTCTATAAAAATTCTATAAAACTTGATTGGTCCATACCATGAAAATAAGAATTTAAAAAATTGAAGAAAAATGAAAATAAAAAATGTTTATTATCATTCATAAATGGAAACTTGAAAATAAAAAAGAAAGTTGAATAGTTTTCTGCTTTTTACTTATTTCTTCGTGCATGGAAACTTGACTCTAATAAAGAATGAAAAATTGAAAATAAAAAAGAAAGTTGAATAGTTTTATGTTTTTTAGTGATTTCTATGTATGGAAACTTGACTCTAATGAATAAAGTATTTCTTTTAGTATGGATGATTCCCTCATTCAACTAATTTTATACAATTACATTTAATATTTCAACACTTCTAAAGTGCAACTAAAGTTTTTGTTCTATTTTTTAATTTTTTCTATTTAATTTAATTTCCACATATTTATTTGAACTTTGATTGGTGTATACCATAAAAATTGAAAATAAACAAATTCACAAAAATAAAAAATAAAATTCTGTTATTAATGCAAGGAAACATACACATATGTGAAGAGGAAAGTTTTCTAGCTTTTTCTATTTCATTCTTTTTTTTACTTATTGTCTCTGAATGGCAGTTGCCAAATTTTCTTTTATTCTCTTCCAAGATTGGAGACATTGAAATTATTTTTTTATTATTTTCATTGCATTAATTTTATGAAAGTACATTTAATATCTTAACATTTATTAAGTTTAACAAAAGTTTTAGTTAATTTATATATTTTATTTACCTTAATTTCTATTAAAAAATATTTAAAATTTGATTGGTCCATACCATGAAAATTAGAATTTAAAAAATTGAACAAAAATGAAAATAAAAATTGTTGATTATCATTCATAAATGGAAACTTGAAAATAAAAAAGAAAGTGAAATAGTTTTCTGCTTATTACTTATTTCTTCATGCATGGAAATTTCACTCTAATGAAGAATGAAAAATTGAAAATAAGAAAAGAAAGTTGAATAACCTGGAAGAAAACCTTTACTGATTTCTTAATGTATGAAAACCTTAACTCTAATGAAGAAAGTATTTCTTAATGTATGAAAACCTTAACTGATTTCTTAATGTATGAAAACCTTAACTCTAATGTATGATTCCCTCATCCAATTAATTTTATACAATTACATTTAATATTTCCACACTTCTAAAGTGTAACTAAAGTTTTTGTTCTATTTTTTTAAATTTTTTCTATTTAATTTAATTTCCACATAGATTTATTTGAACTTTAATTGATGCTATACCATAAAAATTAAGAATAAACAAATTCACAAAAAATATAAAAGTTTCTATTAAATGCAAGGAAACATAGACATATGTGAAGAAGAAAGGTTTCCAACTTTTTTTATTTCATTTTTTATTTTTACTTATTGTCTCTGATGCCATTTTTTCTTTTATTCTCTTCCAATATTGGAAACATGGAAATTATTTTTTATTATTTTCATCGCATTAATGTTATGAAAGTACATTTAATATTTTAACATTTTTTAAATTTAACAAAAGTTTGAGTTAATTTGTGTATTTTATTTACCTTAATTTCTATAAAATATTCTTTAAAACTTGATTGGTCCCATTCTATGAAAATGAGAATTTAAAAAATTGAACAAAAATAAAAACAAAAAATATTGATTATCTTTCATAAATGAAACTTGAAAATAAAAAAGAAAGTTGAATAGTTTTCTGCTTTTTACTTATTTCTTCATGCATGGAAACTTATTTTAATAAAGAATGGAAAATTGAAAATAAAAAAAGAAAGGTGAATAGTTTTCTGCTTTTTACTGATTCTTAATGTATGGAAACTTGACTCTAATGAAGAAAGTGTTTCTTTTAGTATGGATGCTTCCCTCATTCATTGTTGTCTCTGCCTTTGCATTTTCATCTTCGATGATTTACTTGTGGGCAATGCATCTTGGATGATTTGCTTTTTGGCACCAACAACTACTAGTACATCACCACGCATAGGAGGGATGACATTTGGTACAATGGCACTTGGGAGTGAAAAAATTGTTCTATTTATTTTACGAACCTGATTTAGATTGTTCTGTGGAGGATATGTATTCCACATGCAACATGTACATAACAATAACTTTCAATTTATTTGTATGGTTTTTGAGCTAAAAGTTCATGTTATGTTTCTTCCAATTTTTCATTTCATTTTTGTAAGGTAGGGACTTTGTTGCTCGAAGCCCTTGTTACAAGTTGTCGTTTATGGAATAGTTAATACTTTAATCATTTACCATTATTCATTTTTTAATTTTTTATTAATAATGGTTTGTATTGTGAAATTAAACAATTTATTTAATATTTATTACACTGATGTTTATAAAATAAATAAAGAAGTCATTTACCATTATTATTATTATTTTTTTTATGTTATGTTATTTATTTATTATTATTATTATTAATGGTTTAATAGGGAGTTAAATAATTTATTTAATAATCATTAAATAGATTGATGTTTATATAGTAAAGGAAGAAGTTGAGCTAACCTCTAATGGCTATCTCAGTTAGTTGGGCCTCGATTGGCAAGTAGTTTTCGGGCTAGAGGCCAAGGGTTTAATTCTTGAGCTCGTTGGGTATTGTTCCTCCACTGGGGTAGATGATTTCTCAGGGTATTTGATGCCATAGGGTGAGGCCCCTTCGGGTGGGCCCACTGACACGCTTTTGGTGAAAAAAAAAGTAAAGAAAGAAGTATAAATACAATTTATGCTAATTGTTATAATGTTTGCGACATATTGTCATCGTTTTGGGCATATTAGTTCAGTTGCATGAAATTCAAGAAAACAAATTTTCCATTGGCAAAGTGAAAAATTTGGTGTTAAGTTAATATTAATTTATATTTTGATTGGTTAAAAGTAAATGATGTCACCCTTGAAATTTGTAGAAGGAAATTAAACTGCCTTGTGTCTATAGCGACATAGGTATGCAATGAATTTGTGTTAGGTTTCTTAAGGCTGCAAACATATGACAAGTTTATCGACATCTATGCAGAAATTGAGTCTCTTAACACATTTAACTACACGAGCCCACTGATCCATTCAATGAGGTCACCAAATCCTCTTCAATATCAAGATGTTGTGACAGAGGCTGTGAGACTGGATCCCTATATTAGTATCTCATTACCTCTTATTTCACTACATTGTAGAACCAAGCGATAGAGGTTCTAGCTCTCTTTCTGAAGATTTACATAATCATGAGCCACAGTTGCACTGCCCTTGAAGATTTACCTCCTTTTGTTCTTTGCAAATATGGTTTGCCATATCTCAAAGACTACCAACTTTGGCTAGAAGTATTTCTATCAGGTATATGGCATTGGAGTTTGAGACTGAAATAGAAACAAGAGGTATGGGTTCATGGTGCATGTACTGCAACCCATGCACCACTCCTACTATAAATTTCATTTGAGCATATTAGCCACTCCTACTATAAAATTCATTATCTTATATAATATGCCTTTATAGGCCATATTCATGCTGAAATATTCACATGCTATTTCAAGCTCTGCTTGGTTCATCATTGGAACGTCATTGAATGTTTCGACATCATAATAATTTCAAGAGGTAGTAGCCAGAGAGACATTGAACTGTGCCTTCCTTAGATGCTCCATGTTCTTGTTTTCCGGTACTTGTGTGGTTTGGTATGTGGTTCCATCCAACAACATTAAAGACACACTACTCATGTTGCCATTGATGCAAATTGGATCTGCTTTCTTATAAGTAACGATGTCTGAGAAACCGCAACAACTTTAATCTCTCAACAAAACTTATCTTCTAAAACCCAATTATGTTTTCCAATGTTTGGTTAATCTTTGATACCGCTGGCACAATTAGCTTTTCAACTACTCAAGTTCCTTGACGAGAATGCGCCACCTTCCTCCACAAAGATACTTCACATGAGTGCAAATGGAAGTTGTTTTGGCAACTCTGTCTCCATGAATTCTTAAAGTGGCCATAGACATCTTTCCAATGTTATCGTTTGATGTCTACAAAAGCTTAACCAATGAATCACTGAAATCATAATGAGTTTCGAAACCATAATGAGTTTCGAAACCATAATGAAGGAATCCGTACCAATTATCATAAGACCTGCTTAATTGTGAAATAATCCATGCCATACTGCTTATCATTCTTCCGTTGTCTATGTTGTCATTTTTATGCCAACAATAATGCTACCTATCATCACTACTACTATCATGTTGCTACTTACACACTCATTTTAAGAGAGTCCCTATTAGTGAACTTGTCTACCAAACTTTAGAAAATATAAATTCTAAAAAAAATGATGCATGAGCTAGGTCTTGAGTGGCCTTACCAAAGTCTCACTTTCTTTTATTCATGAAATGTTTTGATTCCTGACAGGAAAAATATAATGACTTCTTACAAAGGTTCAAAATACTCTAATTGATTATGTGTTGAACCATCAATTATCTTGATCATGTTTTGTAGACATTCTTGTGCTTTAAACATGTGATCCAACTTATCAGATTCCATAGGATTATGTTTTTCTACCTTGAACTCTAAATTCTTCAACCTATTTTTTGTTTCCTTAGTAATTTTCATCAATGTTTGGTTTTCTTTAGTTGCTTCCTCTTTCATATGATGAATCTCATCATTCTATCTCATAATATCATTTTTTTACCGTAAAATCTCATCTCTTTATTTAAACAAAATTTTCCTT
>LPNX011231375.1:1032961-1067011 GCA_001517045.1 Pseudotsuga menziesii | reverse complement strand
CAATCTTAAAGCTCCATTTAGCTGTTGCAGAATTACTTCTTTTTCTCAGCAAGGTTCATCCTTTTGACGCAAAGTATCATCTATTTTCATTGCATATTCATCCCTTTTCTTAAGTGCCTCACGTGCGAGCTTCCTTGAGCGGTTAAATGCACTCTCCATTCCTTCCTTCGAGATTTCATATTTGAGCTCCATAAGAGCTGGCCTTAAGCTCTCTTTGGAGACTTCAAAAAATGATTCATAAATTAAAACATTAAAACACACATAATCATTAAAAAATGATTTTCCTTCAATCTTAAAGCTCCATTTAGCTGTTGCAGAATTACTTCTTTTTCTCAGCAAGGTTCATCCTTTTGACGCAAAGTATCATCTATTTTCATTGCATATTCATCCCTTTTCTTAAGTGCCTCACGTGCGAGCTTCCTTGAGCGGTTAAATGCACTCTCCATTCCTTCCTTCGAGATTTCATATTTGAGCTCCATAAGAGCTGGCCTTAAGCTCTCTTTGGAGACTTCAAAAAATGATTCATAAATTAAAACATTAAAACACACATAATCATTAAAAAATGTTATAAATGCAAAATAACAAATTGATTGCATCATCTCCCAATCTTAAAAAGGTTCTTTTTATTGTTTGCAATTTTTGTTAACATAAGAAATTAACTGCATCCTCTTCCAATCTTAAAGCTTCGTCTATTTGTTTGCACTTATTTTTTTTTCTCCAAGGTGCTTCTCTAAGTCTCATTTCTCTACCTCCTTAACAAGTTAGATGGTGTTGCTTCTTTCAATAGCCATTTCCTCTTCTCATTTATCTATGTTTTATCTTCTTAGTTCTTTTTGGCTACTGTCATGAACTTTGCCATTTATGGCTCTTGTTTTTGAAATTTGCACTTGATACTAAAAACTTCTTAAAATGTTCACATTTTCCTACTTCAAACCTGTTTAGCCATATATTTTTTTTCATTGTTACGATGACTTACCTATCCCATTTTTGATATGTTAAGACTATTAAAAGATTTTCATATTTCAAATTTTATTTTTACTACATTTTTTATGTTTCAAATTGATATTATCTTTTTAAATGAATTGTCATTATGTTTTAAAATTGTTAAATGCAATTTATACATGTGATATTATATTTTTAAATAATTTTTCTTTATGTTTTAAATTTATTAAGTGCAATTTATAAATGAAAAGTTTTGAACCCAATGTTATGTTTATATGTTATAATTTAAAACAAAGGAACATATTTGTACCTTGCATCTCTCCTAAACATTGAGAATGCCTTTCTGATTACACTAAAAGTAATTCCTACAAAAATATGACAGTGCTCAAGGAAGGCATGGAGATCACACATATGTGCAAGTGGGTGGCGTTATGTGTGCTATATGTTTGACTCTCGCCTCTCGGTGTCTTTGTGGATACCTCAAGGTATCAAGCAAATAAAACATTGTGTAGTTTAAAGAGAACAAAAGGGTGGACTTAGGTCCACAAATATTTGTGATATTTTAGTGTTATGGGTGCCACACATGCGATCCCTACCTCCATGTACACCATGGTTATCTTAAGGTACGGAATAAATTCATCGGGGAAATGGACCTTTGACTAATCCCGAAAACCCATTGGGAAAAAATATTGCTAGGCCTTGAGAAGAGCGCGGGGGTTGGCTTAGGTCCCCATATGTGCACCATACTTTTGAGCCCTATGGTTTCCTTAAGTTGCAAGACAAATATAACCTTTGGTAGACCTTCAGGAAAGCATAGAGGTGACATGGGCCTACACATATGTGTGCGAGGGTGGTGCTATGTATCCACATGCTTGACCCCTTCATTTCGGTGCCCAAGTTGCTACATAAATGTGACACATAAAGCATTCATTGAAATGAATACTTTTCTAAGGAGTAGTCTAACGGGTCGACGATTTCGACCGGCGTTAGACTACTCCGTTTACCCACACCGTTAACTCCTCCCGGCATCCGGAGTCCAGCACATCCATCCAGGAATGGGTCCCCCCCGAATCTTCTTCTGAACGTGATTTTTACCATGGATTGCTTTGTCTTGGTCTCCGCACCACATTGCAATCTTATACTCTTTTAGGAAACTTTCCAGCGCCACACATGAAAAAGATTGACTACCATATTCAATTTTCTTGCATTCACATTGACCATGTTCAGTCTGTATATAAATTTGCCAGTAATTTGGAATTTATCATCCTAAAATCACCAGCACCACACATGAAAAAGATTGACTACCATATTCAATTTTCTTGCTTTCACATTGACCATGTTTAGTCTGTATATAAATTTGCCAGTAATCTGGAATTTATCATCCTAAAATCACCTAAAAACTGATTCTTAAACCTCTTCTTTAGACTTCAAATATTCACCAAACAAATCCAAGTTATCTTCATGGCTAAATGCATAAATATTAGATAGTGCATGGTAACACCATAATTACAAAAAGATATGAATGAATAGCATCAATTTCCTTTTTTGGATCAGAAACGTTGCTTATTCACCCTATTTGTATTTCCACTTCCAATGTTAGAGAGAATCTTCAAGACAACACAACATGTTCTGGTTGTAATTAGATAGGGTGTAAAGGCTTTGTCTCGCTGGTATTTTTGTTAGAACCTATGACCAAATACTGATCCACATTCAGCTGAGTTAAAGCCAAACCTTAGATATACTGATTCAGCTACTAGGCTGTTTTTCATTGCCAATATTTTTCATGAATGCCTATGGTGGAAGTTCTTACAGAAGGACATGGACTTTGGAATGATGCAGATTATATGGAACTAAATGGATGTCCTTTTGCTATGCTATATATCCTACGGCGTGTGCAGGAGGACAACGATCACGTTCAGAAGAAGATTCGGGAGGGACCCATTCCTAGATGGATCGGACGCCGGGAGGAGTTAACGGCATGGGTAGACGGAGTAGTCTAACGCCGAGCGAAATCGTCGACCCGTTAGACTACTCCCTTTGCTAATGGAGAAAAAGTTATGAATCCTCTCCATTAATCCCAATTCCTTCTTGCATATTTTTAGAGAACATGGTGTGGGCTAGGTCCATGTATATATATGTGCATATGGTACTACATGTTTGATATGCTTGACTCCTATCTCTAGGTGCTCTCATGAATATCTCAAGGTATTGACTTAAATAAAACATTTAACAAACTTTAAGGATAACATTGAGATGGGTTTGGGGTTTTTGGGTAATGTTATGGATGTCACATGTTTGGCCCCTATACCTTTGTGTCCATGTCTACCTTAAGTGTTAAATAAAACCTTCACATGACTTCAAGAATGTTCAACGACGAGAAACTCATCAATTCCAACCATCAAGTTCTAACATCTTTAAATTGTTATTGTTAATATAAACACCTATGTATATATTGAATATTTTATTAAAAAAATTACAATACAATTATTAAATAAACACCCAAAATATAATCATCATCAACTATGTATATATTAAATATTTTATAAAAAGATATGATAATACCATCATAAAAAAAACCATAATATAATCGTCACAAATACAAAACTTAAAAAAAAGCAAAAAAGCAAAAAATAAAAACCACTTTAGTAAGAAACCATAATATAATCATCACAAGTACCAAACTAAGCCAACCTATTATTAAAATAAAAGCAAAAAAAAATCCACTTTAATATATAATGGAGACATTAAGTGTCCATGGAAAACTATAAAAAAACACAAACTTTAGCCACTTTGGGAACCCTATTAAGCAAAAAACATTAAAACAAAAAAATCCACTTTAATATATAATGGAGATATTAACAATACATTGAAAACTATACCAGACATAAACTTTAGCCTTTTAATGCACACACAGTAGATAATAATCAATAATCATAATTTAAATAGTTGTTGCTATGAGATTCATTGGCTCTTAAGGAGGGTGGTGATATTCCCCTACTAGTGTTTATTTTTATTTTTTGCATGATATGTTTTGTCTTATGAAATAACGAGATTGTCATAGTTGTCGAGTGTGTTTAATAAGCATTGGATATTTAACATTTAAGTATAAAAAAACATCTCGCAATATTTCTCTAATTAAAAGGGTTGTTGAGACAAGCCTCACATTTGATGATGATTTGCCATGGTCTTTGGTTTATTCAATTTTTATTTTTTATTGATTAGTTTAAGAGCTATGATAATTGGCCTTTAGTGGTTATTACATTGTTTAGGTTTTTTTATAGACTCTCCTATCTCAAAATTATAAGGACAACTCATTGAAACTTTTCACATGGATGCATAGGTGGTTGGAGCTAACGACAACATTGCCCCCTTTCACAAACAACTTAACCAAAGTTGTGGTAAGGGTGAATAAGGCCAATGACAACATCCCCACTTATAAACAATTCAACCAATTTTGTAATATGCTTTTTATCTAATTCACTAAAACTATTTAGAATGATTCCAATGGATTACATGGTACACTAGCATATGGAAACTCATAATTTATGATTTTTATTATGTACATAGCCATAAACATGTCCTACAAGGATGATAACTACTCAAAATGTAAGAGGTTACTCTCTAAGTGAATGTCATTATTAGGACAATAATAATAATAAATAATAAAATGAAAGTATATTACGATAATAATATATTGAGGTTTATATATATATTAAATTAGAGAGTACAATCTTTGCTAATCCTCCTTAAAGTAAGAGGGCTACTAGCCTAGAAATGAACTACTGGTTGTGGGACCCACCATCTTACGTATACATTATGTAACCACATAAAACATAAAATAATAAAACTAGTATAATATCATATTAATATTTACATATACTAATTTGATTTGATTTGGTATATATACGAAATCAGGAGGCCTGCTATTTCTCCTTAAATCCTAGCCAAAAAATGGACCACTAATTGAGGGGCCACCATCTTACTAGTGCGCTATGCAACCACATGAAATAATAAAACTGATATACTATTTACATATACCAATTTGATTTGGCTTGTGAAATCATAAAACTGATATACTATCGGAATAGTATTTACATATACCAATTTGATTTGGCTTGTGAGACATGGTTAAGCTTCTAACGAAGTGAAACGAACTCCAAAAAAGTCAAATACCTTTGTTAACACATTAACAAAATATGAATCATAACCCACCCAATTTTATTGTTCCCACGCAAAACACGAACAAGACTAGACAATGACCTGGGTTCGAAATAATTGTTTAAGTGGGAAGGCGTAGACGTCTATATCCATAGAACTGTGGCGCACGCGGGGTTCACACGGATTTCATTTGAGGAAGAGGAAAATTGAAAACAGGTTGCCATCAGTCACCTGAAACGCTCAAATTCGCAGGAAATAACAAGAAAGTTGATTACCGTACTGATCTATATCGCGCCATGTTTCTATTTAAAGCAACTGAACCGATTCGATGCCTGGTTTTCTGAACTTATGTGGAATTTGAACGGCCCCTGCACAACAGAGATCACATGTTATTCTTACGCAATGCTGAAAGTTCGCACAGCTTTTCAAGGGCTGCCATGAAACGAGCTAACAAGCCAGTGTGGTCTACAGGTAAGGATTTACGTCCTCACTGCATCAAAATAAAATAGAGCAAACCCATCTAGACCTGCATAGGCCATTTTTGTAAAATTGATGTATGCATCCTCGGGTTCCGCAACATCTTATCAAATCAGGGTTAGATGGGTCTGTGCAAAGGTCCGTATTCAATGTACCCAAAAACTTCATATCAAATCGGTGAATTTTTATAGGCATGTCTCTGTGTTAAGGTCACTATTCAGTTCACCCAATAATCTCATATCAAATCAGGGCCAGGGTCAAGATGGGCATGTGCTGAGTGCTATATATCCCATGCACCCAATTAATCATTTAATTTTAAATTACTGATTCTGAATTGAATTGTTGATTGATCCCCCACCTCTATCCTTATTGTAGAGCACATGGTGCCTAGCAGCCTCGTCAAATCAGGGTTTAGATGGGTTTGTGCCAATCCAATATTCGATGCACCCAATGCACGACTGAGATGTTATGCATTGGTACCCGAAGGAAGTGTTAATGGATACCCCACTGTTTCCTGGACTGCAGATCACTGGGTGCTCGAGGTGCAAATCAAACCGGGGTTTAGATGGGTATGTGCTAGTATTCATATTCAATGCACTTAGTGCACCGACTATATTTAATGCATCTCATGTTGAAGGGTATTGCGTCATCACCCAGACTGTAGAGCGTTGTTAATAAAAGGAAATGTTGATGGATACACCACCTCCGCCTGGATTGCATACCACTGGGTACCCGAGGTGCATACCAAACCAGGGTTTAGATGGGTATGTGCTAGTATTCATATTCAATGCATCCGCTGCTACTAGGTTTAATGCTTTGTTATGTTGAAGGATAAAAGAGCCTCACCTGGACTGTAGAACACTTTGTTACTCTTGGTGCAATGATGGAGTTAACTCAGACATTGTTGCTATGCCTGCAGCAAAGGTTTCCATGAGAAAAGCTCGGAAATCATGGTGGAGATTCAGTGGCTTGGATCTCAAATTTACTTGCATCCTCACTGTTGTCCGGTCCTTTTGTGATTCATTGACGATTGGACGAGTGATTTTTCTTTTCATTTCAACCAGTTGCCTTATCATTGAAATTCTAATGTATGCTCCTTATGGGATTTGAACATTGGCACTCCAGGTGAGATACATTCCTTTTCATTAATCGCAGTAAACTTTGGCTGTTGGGAATTGAACTAGTGACCAACATGAGTTCCACCTAGTCCTGACTAGCAAGGCAAATCCTATCTTCAGCGTCAGAGAACCTCTTTCAAATTTTCCATATTGAGTGTGAAAACTTTGGAGAAGCTAGGAATCGAACCCACAACCTGCTCCTGGCCAGTGGATTTCCTACGATTCCATATTAAGATGTGGATTTCCACTCCAACATTTAGGGCAGAAGCACTTTTTTAAATTTTGTTTTTAACAGAAACAAACTATATTATTTATCTCATGGTAGCAAGATTCGGCTTTATTGGCCTTCGCTGTTTGGAAAATTGGTGGTAGTACGGAATCTGGTGAATTTTCCATATATTACTGATACAGTATGGTCAACCTACATTTGACTTCCTTTGATACTTGTACACCTATAGACACAAAAGAACAAGTATACCAAAAATATTTAAAAAATAACTAATACAAATTCTAAATATAAACTACATTGCTAAATTTTCAAGGATTGAATCATTTGTTTTATTAATTTTGCATTGCTCTGAGGCTAAGATTTGTAACAAAATGGATATCTCTCTCTCTATGAGATGTATTCTTTCGTATTGGAGCTGTACGAAGTTTTTTCATGGGGTTTTCGCTGTTTGGAAAATTGGTGGTAGTACGGACTCTGGTGAATTTTCCATATACTACTGATACAGTATGATCAATCTACATTCGACTTCCTTTGATATTGGTAGACCTATAGACACAAAAGAACAGCCCAAAAATACCAAAACTATTAAAAAATAACTAATAAAAATTCTAAATATAAACTACATTGCTAAATTTTCAAGGAATGAATTATTATTTTTTATTAAATGTGCATTGCTGAGGCTGAAATTTTTAACAAAATGAATATCTTTGTCTCTATGAGATGTATTCTTTTGTATTGGAGCTGTACGGGGTTTTTTCATTATTATTTTTTTTCTGTACTGAATTTTATTTGAGTTTATATTCATATTCATATTTGTATCTTGCTATTATGATTCAGAATCCAGATTTATTACTGGATATACAGCTACAACACGGACACCCTGGCTTTACCTGTGGGTGGTACATACTGCTTAGAAGCAAATTACTGATTCACTGATACATTTTGAGACTTATAATCAACTTATCAAGTGACCTGTCTGTTTTACAAAAATGGCTGAAGCTAGCTGTTTACTGTTTTTACTGGTTTGTTTACTGGACTGGATTACTGCAAATGACCAACATGAGTTCCACTCGTTGCTAATCCAATAAGCGAATCTTAACTTTGGAAACAAAGATATTGCTTCCGACTCCCCATATTTAATGTGGAAGCACATATTTTTAATATTTTTTAACAGAGAATATTTTATTTATTATAGGATGTACAGCACCCTAACTATACCTGTAGGTGTAACACACAACTGCGAAGCAACTTACTGATTCCCTGATACATATTAGGATTCAGGACTTATCACCTAATTGACTGTTTTAAAAAAAAGTCTAAAGCCACTGCTTTGCTTGACAGACAGGAACTGTAACACCCCGGTTTTGACCCTGTTTGCATTAAAAATGTATATGATGTATATATTGTAATTAATCATGGTGTGGAGCTAAAGGCAAAAGCCCCACCATTGATTTAACGTTTTATGTTTCGGCGATTAAAATCGTTGCTGATGGTCTTTCGTGCTAGCCGGCACATTATAATTTTGGCATCATGTAAATATGCAATTTAAATGTCAATGCAACAAATAATGAGATGGGGCATGATTTCTAAGGATAATGGGGGGGGTGGAATATTTAACCTTTGGGGCCAATGGGGAAAAGCCAAATGTCAAAGGGAGAACCCATCAAACTGTCACCTGCCTTTCTTGTCTCATTCACCCGATCATTCAATTCTGCCAGAAATTGGTTGGGTTAGTTATTGGATGAGGATGGGCAAGGTATGGAAGTCAGAAATTCGAATTTGGGGAAGCACCCATTTTTGGGAAAAATGTTTTGACTTTTGGGGCAAGTTAACACCCAAAAAAGCATGCCCATTGGGTCATCCTCCCACGTTCTCCATTTCCTCATGCAATGGAAGCTTGGGAGCTGTTTTATCTTCACGTTTTTTTTTGCTGTGTGTTTTCCTTCAGGTTGGGGGCTCTTGGGCGTTTTTCTCACCCATCATCCATCCACGTTTTTACAGTCTCCTTCATTTTCCCCATGACTGGGAAGTCAGTTTGGCAAAGATCAGTGGTTGTGCTCCTGGCTTGACACTTTTGTTGTTGTTTCCCAGGCTGGGAATCCGTTTTTTGTCATGCCCAGCGAATTGGAGAAGAGGCCACGATTTTTGGGTGTTTGTGGAGGCCGTTTTAGCCCACGTGAAGCCAATGAACATTTGGTGAAATCGATTTTGGCTCCCGGGGTTGTTTTACCCACTTACCAATTCCGATTTTGGCTTCCAGGACGTTTTTGTCCATGCCCAGAACTGTAATTATTGTGTATGCATCCTTTGGCTTTGGTCTGAACTGATTTGGGGAGTGGAAAGAGGTTATGAACTAGCTTGATAAACCTAGTGTGTGAAGGGACCTCACAGGCAGATCTAGGGGGCTGGTTTACTTCTTTGCACACCCTGAATAGCACTGGAAGGGAAGGCATAACCTGAGGGACTGTGTAGCAGAGAAGGGGATGCTTCCTTGTGTTGGGTGGGTAAATGTTTAGAAGCCAGGCTAGATTTGGTGCAGGTGTCCATAGCTCTGTTGAGAAGCTCACTAGCTTAGTAGTCAGCCTTTCCAGCTCCTTTGTAGCTTGATAAACCCAACTGTGTTGGCTTGGCTGAGTTTTGTTGTGTCCTTGGCTATGTGTGAGCTTGCTAGTGTTTCTTATTCCTTGTGGGAATCATGTCCAGCTCGGGGGTGGCAGTGTTGCCGAGAGATTGATGAGCACGCTGGCCTATGGTTGGGTGGAACGTTGCAGTGACATAGCTGGTTGTGGGATGAGCTTCTTCCAAGATAAGTATTTTTGTCTATTTCATCTCTGCAATTGTAATTGTTGTTTAATGAAAATGATGAACATGTGTATGTTTCTGCTGTATGTTAAATGTTTATGCATCTGTGTATGTTACTAGTTCAATGCATGCATCTTTATCATGTGTATGTTCATGGGATTTAAATTTCCCGGATTAAATAGCACCATAGTCGCGTCCTCTTCGCCGGGATGAGGGGTGGGGACGTGACAGGAACACTTCAAATGACAAAAATGTCAGCAAGTACACAATGGAATTGGATCCAAAAACAGGGTTCTTGAATGCCTGGCCAAGTCTGCATTTTGTCTCTGTCCCTTCTTTTTAACACCCCAATAGATTAATTAAGATTAATTAGTCTATTAGAATACAAAGCTAGCTTAGGACCATACTAATAAAGTAGGTATTATTTAATTTGAATAGAAAACAAAATAATAAATAAATAAAAGGTTAAGCATTAACATTAGCTAATAAGTCTTAGTTATGTTACTTAAATGAGATTAGGAAAAGTGAGGTGCATGGGAGCCACTTGGCACCCATGCTAAAAATTAAAATTCCTGTAAATTAACTAGTTATCTAATTTACTTACATAAATGATGGAATTGAGGGAAATTTGGGGGGCTTGATTTTGCTGGTTTGGTCTGTGAGCAGTTTTTTTTCTATTTCATGTTCGGTGTGGTTTGATGTGTGAGTGAGTTATTTCTGTCTACTATTGGGTCTGTTTTTAGTTTTATGCTCTTTGTTTTGAGGAGGCTTGGGGCAGGGGAGGGGCTCTATGGAGATGGAGGTTTGTAGGCTTAGGGTAGAATAGGGTTCTGAGTACGATGTTGGCTGGCTGGTATTGGTGAGTGAGGGCTCGGGGGCTCTCAGTCTATGACTGGGGGGTTGGTTGGGAGGAGAGCGGTTCCCCAATTGTGGTTTCCATGTGGTTTTCTCGGTGGTATGCTATTTCTACTCCGGTGAACGAGTCATTCATGCAATTGTAAGTCTTTCTAACAGGTTCAGGTATGTACTCTTGATTTTCCTATCCATTATTTATTAATTTGAATATGAAAAACTGTTAAAATCGAGTCTCTTGTAATCATCCATTTATGGTTATACCTGTTGATAATGCTGCATAATTTCTACATTCCTTAAATAATTATGAATCTGATGTGAATGTTTAGTTTTCTGGCAACTAATTGCTTATTATAGTTATAACTGTTAACTATCCTTCTGATTATTTATTTAATTGAGGATTGTTTGTATAAGTGTAGAATTTAGTTCGTTGAAAATTATTTCTATGTTATGTATGGTTTTTCTTAAATTAATAATTACTAATTTTTCTGTTAAAATTTCTTAGTTAAATTTGTTTATTGAGTTTATTACTCTTATAGAAAATATATTCCTATTGGGAATCTAGAGCTCTACATTCTTTGGCTGTTTACTATCTTTTCTTCCACAGTAATGGTTATAAGTTTGCATTAAAAAGGCTGCAGCTGAATTCTACAGCTGAGTAATACAAAAGTATGAGTTGGTCTCCGCGCGGTTACCAGATCTTAAAAAACACACAAAGAGGCTATCTCTGTCATAAAGTTTCTTTCATAGAAAGCTAAAAGATTGTTACAAGTATAGACCTGACAATATATGCCTAAAACAAAAAAAGATTTACATATCATACTAGAAATTTAGTCGAAGGAGTGCTGACTGTAGGCTTCTCCTGGATCTCCATTGTCTTGCTGAGGCCCTGGATTCTCAGTTTCCATGTCTTCCATGATCTGTGAGACTGTTTCATCTTCTATGGAGAAAGTGTAGAATTTTCTGCACTTTCCCAACCCGGTTTCCACTCTTTTAACACATTGTTTAATGCCCAACCCAATTTGTTTTACTGCCGCAAATTAGATTTTTCTCATAAACAAATATAGCACTGAAACACAAAAAAAGTTTCTACTGCATTTTCACTAACAGCAAGTAAAACACATTCAACCAAAAATTTCTGACACAGTATTCTTGGTCCAATGACCCAGGAAAAACTTGTCAGAGAAATTTTTATTATCTGGAAAATTTACAGCAATAGACATAATAATTTCAGACCAGCTTATTTCAACCAGATGAATTTTTCTGCCTCGTTTTCTGTGCCAATCAGATAAATGCAAACCCATAATTTTTTTTCTGTTTTCTGCCTCGTTTTCTGTGCTGCTGTACAGACTGTACGGCCCTCGAAATCTGTGTGCCTGCAAACTGCGTCAGGGTTCGTTCCCAGGGAAATTTTTCTCAAAAAACGTGCTCAGAAAACTCACTCAAAAATCGTGGTACTTTTTGCCTTGGGATTCGTATCGCTGTATGGAATCTGTACCATACGGAATGTATGGACCAACAATAAATGCTACTGTAGCTTGCCTAGATTTTTGTGCCCTCTTGCTGTATCTTCTCTCCTTGAAATGCATGCCAAGAGAAAATTGTTGCTGCTGCTATTTTAATTTTTCTCCTTTGTCTCAGAAATGGCTCTCTCTTCTCTCTCAAATGCAAAAAAGTGCCNGTGAATGAAAAGCCATCTAATCCTAGGGCTCAGATTAGTCTAGATGAGTGGTTGTGATTAAAATCACTTTTCTCCACAAAATAATTAATTTCACTCATTTTTTAAATATTTCACTTAAAATGTTTTTAAATATTTCACTTAAAATGCACTTTTTCCCTAAAGTGCAATTAATGCTCATCTCAAGTCATTAATATAAAGTCCAAGTGACTCAAACCCCTTTTCCTAGTGACACAAAAGTTACTTAGGGGAACAATTCCTAGATAAATTTCAACACTCCCTTTTATCGAGGAAGTTGTTCTTCAACACACCCAACTTGTCTTTGAAGTGAATAAACTTGCCTCTTCCAAGAGACTTCGTCAGGATATCTGCAACTTGCTCATCAGTGGAAATATACTACAATGTCACTGCTCCTCTCTGAACATAGTCACGAATAAAATGATACTTGATCTCAATATGCTTTGATCGGTCATGAAATACTGGATTTTCAGAGAGCTGGATGCAACGCTGATTGTCACAGTAAATCAACGTAGGTCTAAGCTTCTGATCAAATAAATCCACCAGCAACTTGCAAAGCCACAGCGCCTCGCAATTGGCCTGACTGGATGCCATATATTCAGTCTTTGCAGAACTCAAAGCAATAGATTTTTGCTTCCGACTGAACCGCGACACTGCTGTCGAGCCCAAACTGAAACATCCAGAAGTGCTCTTTCGGTCTGCCACACTGCCTGCCCAATCTGAATTTGTGAAGCCAATCAATCTGATCCCATTTGATTTCCTGTAGTCCAGACCATACTCCACTGTCTTTGCAAGGTATCTCAACACGTTTTGTAGCTACCCAGTGCACTCTCTTAGGCTCCACCATGAATTGACTGAGAGTGTTCACTGCAAAACACAAATCTGGTCGAGAGTTTACCAGATACATCAAAGAACCAATGAGCTGACGATATAGTGTAGGATCCACCAACTCTCCTTCAGAAGCATGAAGCTTCTTCCAGTTGGTGACCATCGGTGTAGACATCGACCTGCAATCCTCCATCCAAAATCTCCTCAGAATATCAATTGCATACTTTCCCCGTCCCAGGAAAATATCTCTAGGCTCCTGCCAGACCTCCAAACCCAAAAAATAGTGCATGAACCCAATGTCTCTCATCTCGTACTCTGAAGCAAGATCTTTCTTGCAAGCTGCAATAAGACTCTCTCCTCCTGTTTAAGTCATCCACATACTACAGAAGAATGAGCGGATCATCTCCAACCATGATGAAATAGAGATTTGGATCTGCCTCAATCTTCTGAAAACCCATCTGCTACAAGTAAGAGTCAATCTTGGAGCACCAAGCTCTAGGAGCTTGCTTCAGCCCATACAAGGCTTTCTTCAATCTGCACACATGAAACTTTCTCCCATGAATCTTTAAGCCCTGAGGCTGCTCGACATACACCTCCTCCGATATGCTTCCATTGAGAAATGTGGTCTTCACATCCATCTGATGGATCTTCCAACCCATTTCCGCAGCAATGGAAATTAATGCCTTGATCGAAGTATATTGAGAAACTGGTGCCAAGGTCTCATCAAAATCAACTCCCTCAACCTGTGAGAACCCCTGCGCCACAAACCGAGTCTTGTACTTCTCCACACTACCATCTGCAGCATGTTTTAGCTTCTAAAGCCAACGAGAAGTCACCATTGACTTCCCCTTAGGTCTCGAAACTATCTCCCAAACATCATTCTTCATGATGGAATGATACTCTTCCATCATGGCATCTAAATCGCGAAGACTAGCCACATGATGCTGAGAGGCCTTCTCAAAAGTAGAAGGCTCTGAATCACGAAGACTAGCCACTAATGCCATACCCAATTTGTCTAGCATTTGAATAGCCCTCACTGGCTCTTTAGGAGTCCCAAACTCTTGTGCTTCCTTCAAGGTGTCTCGAAGCCACTTAGTCTTCTTCTTCCCTGAAGACTGCTCCCACACTGGTCTGTCCTCATCTGATGAATTACCAGAGGTAGAAACCCCAATAACCTGTGAACCAGAAGCTAAAGTGCCAACAACTGGTGAACCATGTGATCCTGAAGCTCTGTAAGTTGAACTTGTAACTTGAGACCCAAAACCTGTCCTCAAAGATCCTGTTGGCTGACCCACTGAAACTGGAGAACTTGTGCCTATACTGTGTGGTCTAGTAACCTCGGAAACCTGGGAACTTGTTTGCTGTACTGAAAGTACCTGAGGTGTGGGAACCTGTTGCTCTCCTTGCTCTAACTCTCTAGACTTCTTGAAGGCCGGCTCCTCCTCAAATCTCACTTCCCTCCTCACAACCACCTTCCTCTGAGAAGGAAGATAAATGCCTAAGGCCTTTGAAGTCTCATCATACTCCACAAAGATGCCTCTCTCTGTTGTGGGCTCAAACATTGTCCTCTTCTTAGAAGGGACATGTGAATAAGTTAGGCAGTCAAATATCCTGAATGATTCACCTCAGGCTTTTTGCCTTTGAAACTCTCCTCAGGTGTCTTGTTCCCCACGACACGATGGGGACTCCTGTTTTGAAGATAAACAGCTATACTGCATGCCTCTGCCCAAAGGAAGAAAGGAAGTGATTGGTCATGTAACATAGCTCTAGCTGCTCCAACAATAGATCTGTTCTTCCTTTCTGCCACTCCATTCTGCTCAGGAGTGTATGGAATCGTCAACTGTCTCCTAATGCCCTCCTGACTGCAATACCCATCGAACTCCTTGGAGGTATACTCACCCTCGTTATTCAATCTGAGAGCCCATATCTTCCTCCCTATCTGGTTCTCCGCTAGAGCTTTGAACTATTGAAACCTCTACAAGACCTCTTCATATTTCTTGCTCTTTAGGAAGTAGATCCAAGTCTTCTTGGAATGGTCATCGATGAATGTCACATAATACTTGAATCCTCTCAGAGAAACAACTGACATAGGTCCACACATAGGTCCACACAAGTCGGAATGTATCAAGTCAAGAACCCTTGCTGACCTGCTATCACTGCTCGTTATAACTCATTGTGCTCTGTGCTGAACTCTAGCAACCCTGTAACCATATATCTCAACATACGCAAAGCTGGATGATGCAGATGAGCCATCCTCCTATGCCACAGCTCACAAAGCTCGCTGTCGCTGCTATGTGCCAAAGCATGCTGGGGATGAAATAAGAGCTTGTACAGTTTCCCACTTCTAACTCCAATGGTGTATGAAGCAGATGGCCCCGCAGTCTTGGGAAACACACGCACATGTCCATCTAGGAAGGACACCCCAAGACCTCTATCCTCAATCATGGAAACTGAGATCAAGTTCTTCTTTAGCCCAGGTACATAAAGTACATCTTTCAAAATCATGGGACTCATGGACTCTCTCTGAGAGGTAATGGTCCCACGCTCAACTGCTCTGACAAATGTGTCATCCCCCAACACTACCTCCACATCAATCTCTGGCTGTGAAAGCTCAGAGAACATCTCTCGAGCACCTGTTATGTGGCTCGAAGCTCCATTATCAATATACCACGTGCTGGTGGTGGATGCACTCAAAGAATGACCTGTCAACAAGGAATACTCCCTCTCACTATTAACATGCACTGGTGATGATGGATGCTCTCTCTCTATCAACATGTCCAGTGTAGAGAGAAAACTCTCTCTCAAATCTCGCTGTAAAATCCTCAACCTCTTCAAAAGTTGCTGTCTACTGCTGCTCCTTTTTCTTCTTCTTCTGTGGACACTGCCCAACATAGTGCCCCATCTTCTGATAAGCAAAGCACTTCACATTGCTCAAATCCTTTTTCTACCCCTCCTGCTGCTTTGCCCCACCCTTGTTGGGACCCTTCTTGAACTTCTTCTTCCCCTTTGTTGTCAAATCCACATTCTCCTCATCCTCCCTACTAGTAGAAGCACTGCCCTGCACAAGACCCCTCCGAGTCTCCTCCTGAACAAAATCATCAAAAATCCTGTCCCATGTAGGTATGTTCTCCCTAGCCACTAGAGCCTCCACAAACATAGTCCAAGGCTTTAAAACCCCATTCATAGCTGTTCGCACTAGCTCTGCATTAGGAACAACCTCCCCCACTGCTGCAAGCTCATCTCTCACCTGAGAGATCCTAGTAAGGTAAGATACTAAGACATCACAACCTCCCCTTTGGCCATCTTGATACTTTTCAACTTCTCTCTCAAAACCATCTTCCTATTCTCGTTTGAGCTTTGAAACAAGCTGGTCAAAGCATTCCACATCTGATATGCATGGGTCTTATTCGAGATGTGTCTTTAAGTGCATCTAGGATTATTCTTCTAGCTTTTATGTCCTCCTTGTTGAAGGCGGTAAGTGTTGCTACATTGGTGGAAGGGGGAACAACAATAGGAACTGCTGTAGTGTTATGAACCACCTCATCCCACAACTCATTCTCCTCCAATATCAACACTATCCTAGCTTTCCATGGGACAAAATTCCCAGCCCCATCAAGCCTATTCTCCATCCTAAGTCCAGTTGGCATTATCTTTGTGTTGACCACCAAAACCAACTATGTGGACAAAGATGTACCATGCACATTTTGGATGTGCCTTGAAGATAAGAATGAAAAACTTAATGATTATATCAAGCGAGGCAATTCTTCTTCTCTTCTTCTCTCTATGAAATTTCTGCCCTTTGCAAGGGATTTTGTAAGAATATGTCAGCATGAAGGTCTAGTTTTTTGTAACTTGATCACCTAAGACTTAGTCATTAGGGAAGTCCTTTCATCGAGTGTTTTTTCACTTGGATAATTAAAATTTCTTTTTAGAGATTTTAATTATTTGAGTTTTTCACTCAAAATTACCTCCAAAGTGGTGAAAGGTGTTCTAGTGATTGAGTCCATGGGGTGATTGGGGCCTAGGAATGTTCTATATTACCATGTTAGACATAATCCAGAGTCTTGCGGAATTTCATTAAGTTTTGAATATTTTTTTTAAAATTTTTGGTCATTAAAAATTGTCACCCATGACAATTTGTTGTAATGTAAAAGAGGGTTATTTGGTCCTTTTTAATGTTGTATAGGGGTATGGGTACTCAATACAAATGGCATGATAACCCCTACACCCTTAGGCCAAGTTTGAAGTCATTCAGACAACTATTACTATGGTTTTGGTCACCTTTGCTCATGTCAGTTATGGAAATCAGGAAATTGGGCATTTAATTAGAGAGCCAAATTTTGGAAAAGTGACTATAGTCACTTGGGGTGGCCAAGTAAAGGTTCTAATGTTTATATTATGTTCCTAAGACAAATTTAAGTCACAAAGGGGGCCCCCCAAGCAAGCATATAACAAGTTTTGAGTTGCCGAATCTAGGGGGGTGCCCCCTTCTGTCTTTGATTGGTTGGGTGAGCTAAAGTCAATGGAAATGGCCCCCTATGGTGGTTTCTTCCTCATTTGACATAACAATAAGGTTAAAAGCATTAAATTGGGGGTTTCTCTCCCCATATTTGAGATCTCAAACCTTGGTCTTTTCCTCCTTGAGCAAATTCGCCCCCTCTCTCTTGGGCCCCCCTTTCTCCCTTATGACTCTTGTCTAGCATGCAAAGAGCCTCTCTCTTTCATTTTTTCTATTTAAGGAGGCTTCCCCTCCTCATTTGGTTACACACCTACACCCACTCTCTTGCTCATGCTCTCATTCTTTCTCTTACTCTTTTGCCCTTGCTCTTGCTTGGGCCATTGTAATTTTCAGTCATTTGGCTTTGTTAATCAAAATCTATGGAGGAATCTTGTGTGCATTGTTCCTATTGATGATTTGCTTCCATGCTTAAGGAGCTACACAAGTTTGGTTGGCCAAGGAAGCATACTAATTTGCTTTGGTAAGATTTATGGTATTTGTATTCTATAAATTTTGTGAGTTTTCATTTTTGTAGTAAATAAGTTCATATATTTTCTAGTTTGAAGTTTATGATTTCTTTGCTCATTATTTGATTCTCACCTTCTAGTAGTTATGTAGTGAAAATCTTATAAGTTGCAGGTTATTTGAATTGAAGGGTGGGATTCCTCGGTTGGATGCCCCATTGCTTCACTTCTTGAAGAACAAATGATCAATTTTCTCTTTCTTTATATACAAATTTCTGCATTTTAATTTTAGTTTGTTGAGTGTTTAAAATTTGATTTTAACTCTTATATACTCAAGCTCTTTCAAAATTATTCATTTGGGAACTTTGTATAAATTTTGTATATATATTGCACTAACATACTTACTTTCCCAAAGTGATTTTGGACACATTTTATCATTTTCTGTTTGCTGGTTTTTAATAGGTTAGTGACAAAACAAGGAAAAACTTTGTCAAAATTCAGCCATAAAAGAGTTTTAAGGCCACCCTAAAGGAAGAGCTTCAAGGACATCTCAAGAAAGGGAAAAAACACGGTTTTCCTCACTCATTTTACCTCTTTCTTTACGCTGAAATTTCAGCCTTTGTAATCAAGTCCAAGAGAGTCTCTCTTGGACTTGATTTCTTGTGATCCGGATTTATGCGTGAACAAAATGAAAGAACATATACAGAATCATAATAACAGACATTTTGCAAAGATAACAAAGATACAGTAAACACATATTCTATTAAATGGCGGAAATAGAACAGACTGTAATACAATTGCTAGAATGGTGGTAGCTATCTCTGAGAAGAGATGTGGCTGCTACGCTTATTCGTGCCAAGCTGAATACAAAATAAGGTGAAAGGGGCCTATTTATAATAATAATGAGGTGAGAACCCCAAAAGTCCAAAACGTAACCCTAGAAGATGAACCGTCATAAAGTTTGCGACCCCAAGGTGGTAGGTTGAACAATCAATTTCCCGGGGTCATAACTTTTGCATACGATCTCCGATTTGGGCGTTCGATAGCTCGTTGGAAAGGTCTGTTTAAGCTTTACAACTTTTGGTCGACTAAATGCATGTCGACGGCAACCATTTGGCCCCGAATCTCCAAAAAATGTCGTTTAGGGCCTCAAAACGGCCCTGGAAGTTTAGGACTCGAAAAATTGCAGAAAAATAACTAGGAAACTGCCACAATGGACAATTGTTTTGAGCCAGTGGAATAGGTGGGTGGCCACCGATCTCCATCTGGATCATCTTGCTTTGCATTTTCAGTTAAATCAAGTCTCATTTATTTGCCATCCATTGTTAGCAATAGAAGTTGGGCTTGCCCACCTTTGCATAAGCAATTGTTGATTGGCGTGGGTTTTAGATTAGTTAGAGTTTCATTTTGTTTTTATTTTCTTCTTTATTTTTTGTCCGCACCTTGTAAGTGATTTGGCTTTGCCATCTTTGCAATATTGCGTTGGCTAGCATTTTTATTTAAAGTATTTGTTTATTTCTTTTTGCCCACACCTCACAATTGAGTAGGCTCTGCCTCCGTTGTGATATTGCGTTTGGCTTGTTTTGTTTATTTTTTCTTTAAGGATAAAATTTACCACAAGCGTTGTTTTTGCCCCGTATCCTCTCCCCCCGCCGGTTCGACCGATCTAGGGTGACGAGAAAGGGCAAAGATTTGTGTTGGCTAGTTTAATAGGCACCCAGATAAGTATCTTCATTAGAAAGGAGAAAAAGATGCTTGACCTGTGGAGCTAGTGGGGTAGAGGCCGTAGGGGGCTTCGTGGCACTTTGTGTTCTCTAGTTGAGCACCCAACAAGTTTTGAGTTTGAGCCGTGGAGCTAGGTGGGAACCTTATGTTCCCATGTTGAGCACCCGACATTTTCTCTCTAATCGAAGGAGATAGTCTTTTGGGGTAGACATCTAGGATAGTTCATTTCTTTGCAACAAACACCTTAATTCCCTAAGTCAAAGAGAGACATAAAATTTACTAAAACTTACAGGACCACTTGCATAACGTTGTTACATTCATTTACATTTCTCTACTTTGCAATCATTTTAATTTAACTTACTCGTTTACTGGAATTCATCATGTTCTTGAATATTTGTTAAAATAAATGAGTTGATGCTTTAGGAAAATAATTTGAAGTTGATTATTGTGACTCCATAGCTCGAGTAGAGACGACACTGATCATTTTGATTATTTGGTTGTTTCTCTCTTTCATACATTAATGGTTGATTGTTAAAGGGCTTGCTTGACATTGAAATATTTGCATCATTGCACGCTGATTGTTATTTTTGTAATTTACAACTCCCAGAAAACATTCTTCAAAAAAGAACTTAGTAAGTAGGGACTACCCCCCTTGGCCTTTATGAGTTGTTGTCTAAACGAAGGAGCTTAGAACCGAGGTGATAGTGGGTTCTCAACTCATAAGTTGCCCTTAGGAACACACACAACGGTTGGGAGACTTACCCGTGTCCAAGTGTGTTTTAGGCGGCAACATTTTTGCCGCCGTTGCCGGGGACAAGTCTCTTGTCCTTGGTTAGTCGACATTTTGGTTTTAATTTGAATTTTGTAAAAAGATTTAAATTTTAATAACACAAGAATAAAAGTTATTAGATATTGTTTAATTTTCAAGTGGCGACTCCACTTTCAAATTCGGTGAGGTATTCTACTAGGAGCAACTCTAGGGGTTTACTTGTTCCCATCCCTGAACCTGAAAGGGTTTATAGGAGGAGAGCAAATAGACTAGCTCCTCGTAGACTCCTTGCAAGTCTTGGAGAAGAAGCAATCTCTGATATACATTTATTATTTAATAATCCTTAATAACATCACCAATGGATGCAATTTACCAACCATGTGATTTTTCAAATATCCAAGGTTATCCTCATCCTATTCCTGACAAAGCTCTTGAGAAGTTGCCATCTTTTCAGGGAAACAATGCTGTTTGTGCAAAGGCTCATGTTCGAAATTTCAGCTTATGCATTAGCAAATGGTGCAACGCCCATAATTATGAGGATGTGAAAATGAAGCTCTTTGTTTTGTCCTTGGAGGAAGATGCCCTTGATTGGTTCACAGAGCAAGATGATGATAAGTTTAAGACTCTTCAAGAAATCCTAGATGCCTTTAATGAAAGATGGGGAGATAGGAAGGAAGCTCGTTGTTTGCTTGCTGCCTTGCATGCAAGTCAAAAGAATGAGAATGAAACCATGGAAGAATTTAATAAGAAATTCAATGATTTGGTCAAAAGCTTAGATAAGAAGGTTAGACCTTTGGATGATGCCATATTAATACATTGTATGGAATCTTTTGATGGGGAAATTAGATATCAATTAAGAAATAAGGAGCCAACAGATCTAAAAGATGCTCAAAAGAAAGCCTTCAAAATTGAAAGGAACATGCAAGCCTCTGGGAAGTCTAATATTCCTGGGTTCACTAGAGGGACATCTTCAAGGTCTCACGAGGATAAGAAGAAAAAACCAGAAATTCAAGAATCATCTAGTGATCTTGTTAAAGAACTCACTCAATTGATCAAGCAAATGGAGATTAACCATGCAAACCAATTGGCAGCCATGCAAAACAGGTTGATAAACATGGAAAGGTCCCAAGCCAATAGGTCCATCCTAAGCAAAATGATAAATGGCAAAAGAAGCCTCCTTCCCAAGAACATAGGCTTCCAAGTTTTTTGGAAACAAATAATATGGTTGATCACCAAGTGATTCCCTATTGTAGGTCATGTGGGGAGTTCCACGAAGAATCCACATGCCTAAACTTCCTTGAGATAAGTGAGGACGGATCAACAAATGAACAAGTATGCATGTTTTCCCAAAGTTATAATGTTCCTGGGGAAAGTTTGGTAGGATTGGGTGAGAGTAATAACTACATGGATAAGGTAACTGAAACCTAAGGGCCGAAACCTTCACCTAAGCCAGTGGCAGAAATGGCTAAGTATAGGGGCATCATGTATTAAAAGGGAGGAAAGCAAAATCAAGAAAAAACACAAGCAAGCGCTCCTCAGGTACCTTCTCTCTCTCTAGAAAATATTCCTTCAAATAACGAATCAAATTTTGATGTAGGAGAGTGGGCTGGTCATGTCAAAATACCGGTTCCTTTGACAGAAGTCATGAAGATGGATGATCAAAAGCAAAAATTCTTCCAAGCCATAAATGTCCCTCTTGCAAGCAAAGTTGAAGTGCTAAAGAATAATCAGAAGAATATGGAAAAGCAACCAGTAGAAGCTTATCAAGATGCCCCCGTAATTTTGCAAACTATGGATAAAGCAAACAAAGGAAATGATCCTTTCTATGTCACCCTCTTGGTAAATGGACAACTCCTACATAATTGTATGCTTGATTCAGGTGTTAGCTCATGTGTTATGTCTAAAAAGGTGATGCAACAACTAAACTCAAGAATATCAAGGCCTTATCACAACATTTGTGCTATGGATAGTAAAAAGATAGAAGTGCATGGATTGATAAAGGATTTGCAAGTCCATCTTGCTGCTTTTCTTGATATCCAAATAATAATGGACATAGTTGTAATTGATGTACCCGATGCATGGGGCATGCTCCTTTCAAGAAAATGGGCAGCCGATCTAGGAGGTAATTTGCAAATGGATTTAACTTATGCTACCATCCATACCCCTGAAGGAACCAAAGAAATGAACTAAAGTATAAGTCAGATGGGATTGGGAATTATGCTATTTTGTCTAATTTTGTGGAACCTGAAAGGGAAAAAGTTAAGGAAGAAAAACCAAATGAAGTATGGAAAATGCATTTTGATGGAGCACATTCTAGGTTTGGTAAGGGTGCTGGCATAGCTATCGAGTCTCCTTCGGGACAAGAATTCTCTTTTGCATTTAGGTTGGAGTTTGATGCTACAAATAATGTAGTTGAATACGAAGCTTTGTTGCTTGGTTTAGAAATCTGCAAAGATAGGGGCATAAAATTGTTGAATATTAAAGGGGACTTAGATTTAACTATATCGCAGGTTAAAAATATATTTGCATGCAAATCTGAAACACTAAAAAGATATAGGAATGCGATATGGAGCACCATGGAGTTCTTTGATGCATTAAACCTTACTGCCATTCCTAGAGAGATGAACACTAAAGTCGATGCATTAGCTGTAGCAGCTTCTACCCTGCAGCTTTTAGAAGATATGGTTAAGGAATATGTTAAAATGGAAATCATATTCAGACCTTCAGTTCCTGACAATGTTGATCATTGCAGGTCTTCAGTGATGATAGGCAAGTCATTAACTTTTTGAATAATATGCATGAGTTTGCTGACTTTGAAATTAGTCATAAGGAGGAAGGATGTCATAGTCCATAGAATGATCGACAAATCAATCCGGTGCCTAGAAAGGTAGTTTCATATGAGCGTTTTTTTGATAGGGATGATGGTTGCAAAAAGAAAGAAGAAAAAAGTTTAAAAAATGATGAACATATAGGGATCAACATAGGATCAACGAAGGACCCGAAAATGATAAAAGTTGGAAAGAACACCCCAAAAGAGGAAAGGGACCAAATAGTAAAATTATTGAAAGAATATAGGGATGTTTTAGCCTTTTCATATAATGAGCTAAAAGTCTATAGTGAGGATGTGCTTCAGCATACTATTCCATTGAAAGAAGGAGCTCAACCTTTTAAACAGAAACTAAGGCAGATGAATCCTAAATTTGCTCCCTTAGTCCACCAGGAGCTACAAAAAATGTTGAAAGCTGGAATAATTGTCCCAACAAGATATTCTTCTTGGTGTCCAAACTTAGTAGTGGTTAGAAAGAAGAATGGGGGAATTAGATTATGTGTGGATTTTAAAAATTTGAACGTAGCTTGTGAAAGGGACCTTTATCCGCTTCCAAAAATGGAAACACTACTACAAAAAGTAACAGGTTCTGGAATGATGTCAATGCTTGATGGTTTTTCTGGTTATAATCAAATAATGGTAAAAAAAGACTCAAACCCCTTTTCCTAGTGACTTAGGCAAAAGTCACTTAGGGGAACAATTCCTAGGTAAATTTCAACGGAAAGCTGAAGTAGAGCTCTCTGAGCTCTCTATTTCAATAAATAGTAAATAGTAAATACTATTTAGCCAGCTCTTATGTCCTCATTTCCTTCACTGTCGATAGGGAAGGGTGGAAGCATTGTTTACAAACATCCAAATATAATATATATGTTCTTGATTTATTTTCCAAGTCTTAATTACTATCTAACTTACAAGATATTGTTAAACTGGGTTTCTACTCTCTGCATTATACACATTAATATTTAATGGCCATTTGCCAAAGCCACAATGGTTTTTCTTATGTTCTTTGAAACGTCTGTTTGAGAAGGGATTTACAGTAAACTCAAGGCAAGTGATTAAAGTGATCACCCATCTACATTCCTAGATGTTGGGTGCATCTACTTCTTTCATTAGGGTCTTGAAATAACTGTATCCGAGTTTATGCATATTGGATAACAGCCAAATGCTGTAGTCATTGATGTTCTTTCCAAATAAAGTATGTTTGCCATCTTTAAAGTTATTGATGTTCTTTCCAAATAAAGTAAGTTTGTCATCTTTAAAGTTGATGTTTATTTTTTTCTTCTTTCTGATGACGTATGTTTGTTGAATTTGCTCAGAGGTGGAAAAGCTCCAAAGTCTTCTACCCCAAAGTCACTCTAATTTGCCAGATCTTGTGGCTTAGTCTGAGATATTTGTCAATAAATGGGCTGCTTCAGTTCAAAGTTTACTAAGCATTCTCCAGGGTATGAAGACCCTGTAAAGCTTGCAGCAGAGACAGCATGTAAGTTGTTAGAACTTAGCAACACTGGTCCATATTTTATCTTCTTTTATGTTTTGCTTTTATAATGAGATATGGAAATGTCTTCTTGCTTTTCTGTTTCATTTTTATAATGAGATATGGAAATGTCTTCTTACTTTTCTGTTTTGTATTTATGTTAAGATATGCAAACATACATTTTTTGAAAGAGCCATGGGCTGTATTTAGCATCTATAGTCATTATTAATTTATTTCTGATTCCAGTGCAAGGAGTGGTTCCTTTCTCTATAATTTATCATTTTTTCTGTTCTTGGAAACATGAAATTAGGTTTGAATTCCTAATTTGCACACATTTCAAAAACCAGAACAATGGTGAATTTTGCTTTTATATCTTTACAAACAGCTTCTGCAAAATTTTGATTCCTTTTCACTGTATGGTAATTTCCCAAAGTTACAAATGAAATTCACGACACTAGAACATGTGAAATCTCTGATCATTAAGATGAGTGACTATGGAATCACATCACTCAATAGTTGGATATGGCATTTTAAAATAAGGAACGATCCTTGCCAAGTACCTCCTACTCTATTGGTGTAAGTTTTTATGAAACTGAGGACAGTGCCTTTTAAAATAACTTATGCATTTGTGCAGGTTGGAATGATAAAATATGTCAATTATTGTTGTAGGTTGGCCTTACAGCAAAGAACAATAAATACTAGAACTAACTATTTCTCTCAAGATAAATTGGTCATGTAGAATTTTGTCACTGATAATGAATGAAGCATTAACAGGTTTGGGTAGATCTGGTTAGAAAAATACTTATGCTTTTATGCTGATCTATACAACCAGTCACAGAATGAAAAGGGCAGGGCATGGAAAGAAGAACTACCGCATCAGTAGTTTTTTAGTACAATTCACAACTACAAACTTCACTTTCATTCTCCACAATTCAATTATGTATGTTTATAGACATTAATTTTAAAGATATGTTTCATTTTTAGGGATGATTTGATGGCCACCATTACTTAAAATATCTTCTCACTTGTCTCTTCTTGTCCCTCTTTTTAGCTTACATAATTAAAGGCATTCATACAAATTAATTTTGACAGTACCACTACAACCAACACACAGATTTACTCCCTTTGGCACTCAAACAAACTATTAATGAGGAAACATATTTGTAATTACATGCAACTTCCTCTTCTTGCATGCACTGGTCACTGGATCTCCCTGCATGCTCCTGCAACAGGTTGTTATCTTTTATGTTAATGAAGCAAAATTCATAGCTTGGTAAGGGCTATGAATTCAGTTGAGCATAACTTGAATGAACACCCCACATGATTCCTCAATAATGCTTGGAGGCTATGAGAGACACTTTCTCATGGCTCTTATAAATGTGCATTGTTTGTGCTGTCCTTGTGGTTACAATTTGATTTGGTTTATTGGAGATTAGCACATAATTGCTCTCTAATACAACTAACTATTGTCAGTTCTTGTAGCATGATAGTTGGAGCGAGTTACCACACTACTACCAAAAGGAAATGCCCAAGCAACTTTTATTAGGGTTTACGTGAGAGTTTGATTAGGTTTATGGGCATCAGGCAACAATGTGGGGTTTATTGACAACAATGTGGGGTTTATTGACCTCTTTTCCTTAGGTGTTCTAATTAAGTTATTTGCAACGAAGGAAAGAGTCGAGACTAAAAGTATGCAACCTAGCTAAGCCTCTTTTAAACCTAAGAAAAGCATTAAAACCAATGTTATCATAATTGGATCGCCGATCAATCTCAAAAATTGGAATAGGTAAGAAATTGGAAACAAAAACTGCTTGAACAAAAAATACATAACAGTATACAATGGTGTTACAGAAAGGAGAATTCGAATCATGTGGATAAGATTCGAATCTACCAACTCAACATGACTGATTCGTTAACTAGAAGTGTCTAAATCACTATCGAAGTTCACTAGGCTAACTCCAGGTGTCTAATTCAGTCTCTCTATTAGTTATAATCAGTTAATCTAGTTGAACTGATGTGGTAGGTGAGAAGCAGGTAAGAACTGGTGCCTTCCCACATGCAACCATGCAAGACTCGCGCTAATTGAACTCGAGGACGTCTAACTGAATGTAACTGAAGCATATCTTAGCTTGACTAGTTACCAACTACCAACAACTGAAGGAGGTTGGTGGTGGCACTCCCAGTGGCTCCTAAATTGTAGGGATTGGTCTCAGAGGCACATAAATTGATGCATGAAGGTGCAGTCAGTTGTAGTTAATCTCTACATGTGTTCCCCACACTCTAGTGACTGGTACTGGTGGCCCCATTAGCCCAAGTGGACCCAATATTAATTAATGACTCCTAAGTTAGGCAAATATAATTTAATAGACTAGTATGGACAAGGGAGGATTATAAATCCTAACACCTCCTCTGAATCCTAACTTGGACAACTGCGGGCCCTGGCAACAAGGCCAAAAGTGTAATGCCCCCATTCAAATAATTGGATAGTAGGAAAATTCCATCAATCCTACTAGTTCCCTAGGTTGGGTGGAAACATTGAGAAGTTAATAAGGGAGCTAATAAATGGTTTTTAGACATTAGAAGGAATAAATATTTATTTAATGGAGTTAATTAAATGAATGCAAGTGAAAAATGAAATGGCTATGGAGAATGGAGACACATGGAGACTAAGGGGCCCACTCAAGCTAGAATTCCTATGTTAATTGGCATCCTCCTCTTGCAATCTCGAATCTATCCTCCTCTTATTCTAGGATCTTCCAACAGCCAAACGGGAGCTGCGTGGCTTCTTTGGAAAAGCCGATCAACCACCCCATTTCGTTCCTTGTACATGTGTAAAAGATATATCATTAAAATTCTGAAGTAGAAGAACCACTTCCTCTAGGATAGGAAGAAGCCTGAACACATCACATATGGAGGAACCCCTATCCCAATCAAGTACAATCATGGAATCACCAAAAACTTGTAAATTGTGACAATGTTGTTCCAGAGCAAATAAGAGTAGAAGTTTCAATGCCATCAATTCAGCAAAATTATTTGATCCTTTCCCTAGGCTAGACGATAAATGGAAGTAGTGTGAATTGGAGAGATATAAACAACCCATTCCCCCACAGCTAAGCTGTTGATCCTGAAGGGAGCCATAAAAAAAACCCCAAAGTTTGGAAAGGTCAATCTCCTCCACTCGAACAGTTCTCGTAGTGACCAGTATCTTTTGTGGAAAAAGTTGAAAGACAGCCAAAATATTTGAAATAATCACCTCCAAAGGCAAACAGATACCTTGAAAGATGGATTTGTTCTTGGTCAGCCAAATGCCCCATGATATAATGCATGGGAGTGCTTTAAAGTTTAAATTGTCAGTCTCAGCGAACCAAGAGCGAAAAGACTCCAAAAATTTTTGCCCACCCCAAATAATCCTGGCATTGAGTGCTAGCCCAACCCCCCGCCAAATTTGATGTGTAAAATTACAATGTAGAAAAAGATGGTTCAGGGATTCCAGAGAGTTGTAGCAGAGTGCGCACCTACCCGGACCCTGAAAGCAACATCTTTGTAATACATCCCAAGTAGGTGCTTTATTCTCCAGGATAGTCCAAACCAGAAGCTTGGCTTTTGCAGGACACTGAAGCTTCCAAAGTTTCTTCCACCACCATAAAACATGCCGATTTTGTACCTTGATATTCAGTTGTATATACGAGAATATTTCCCTGACGAATGATGTGCCTAGATCAGTGAATCTGCCCGAGTAGATAATCTAGTGTGAGTGGTCCGTTTGAAGTGTTTTAAAACTAATTTCCAACATTTTTGGTAGATTATTTGCTTGCTGTTTTGTGCAGGTTTTTCACATTACAAGAGGAGATTATATTACAAGAGGAGGTTGACAATCTTGTTTCATTAAGCAATTATTTTTTTTTCCAAATTGTTGTGACTTGATGGCCCAATAGATAAGGCACTAGTATAGTCATTAATTGATTGTTTCATTCTTTTAACATTAGCATATTGCATGATTGCTCGTCATTTAACCCCTTAGACAACTTAATTAAAATTTAACTCCTAAAATCAATCCTAATAAAATCTTTAAAAAAATTAGTAAATAGGGACCCACCCCCATTGGCTCCTTTAGGAGTTAGGTCTAAACGAAGGAGTTGGTAATTGAGGTGACAGTGAGTCCTCGACTCGTAGTTTGTCCCCAAGGACACACTGAGTGGGTTGGAGACTTCTCCATGTTTGGAGCTGTGTATTAGGCGACAACAAGGGAGTTTAGTTGAGATTGGTTCCAAGAATCAAGGAAGTTGGTTGCTATAATTTAGAAGATTTGTAATCTCTCTTAAAGCATAATTAGGACAAGATGCGAGAAGTTGTACACACCAAGAGGCACCCACCAAGGAAGTTGTGTGCACACAGAAGTGAAGCCAAGGAGGAGAGAACGCATATAGCCGGAAGAGGATTGACCAACAAGGTTGAACACTGCAGGGACAGTACCGTACAATGTCGTACATGGTACAACAATTCTTCAAATTTTTGTGTAGTTGTGTTGTTCTTTTACAATTGGCTGTAAATCTCAATTGAGGCGTTCTTATCAATTTAAAAATGATAATTGATTCGAAGGACAAATTTCTTGTGTATTGTGTTTATGCTTCCACTATTTATTTTCTAGCCATGTGTGATTGTTGCTGTTCAGAAATTTTATATATTTGTTGTGTAATAAGTTCAGATCTGATTTATTTAATCAAGAGAAACATAAGACATGAATCACCTGGGGCTTGGAAATTTATAATTGTACCCTTGTGTTGAGGCCTGGAAAATCACAGGTAACAACAGTTAGGGATTCTCCCCAATAAACGTTCCCAACTAGCCCGTTACTGTTTGGTATTGGGAATCCGTCCGGTTTACGGTTCGGCTACCGTAGATCAAGTAACAAATTAAAATGTTTTACCGGCTACGACTCGGACCACCGTGTATATTTTTAGCTTTTTGTGTTTAAGTATGATGTGCAAGTGCCTATCCAAAAATGTAGATTGATAGAGATAACGAGGAGTGTCACAATGTGATGCGCAGGTTCTTACCTCTCGTCTTAACTCTCTTGCATCTAAATCGCACATAGCAAGAAACTAAATTTAACTAACTAACCTATCCCTAGGGAGCAGAATTATCAGTTATCAATGAGTAATGTATTTCTGCGCATGCATTAAGAAAAATTACAGATAGTTGTTACTTATTTCAGAACACATGAACATTAATAGAAATATGAACAACAAGATAGCTTATTGTTTATGACAACCTTCATTACTCACAGTGGAAATTTCACAGAATAAACTAGATTGCATTCATAACATGAACAGAAATTCAATGAGTTAGAATGACCTCACAGTTAATGGACATAAGCTGAAAAGGAAATAGTTCACATTCAACTGATCCATAGCAAAGCATTTTAAACATTCCACCAAACTTTCTCCAGCAGAAACTTGTAATTCTTTATTGTAAAAGGAAGTAGTTCTTCTTATAATATACTTTCACAAATGGCTTGCGAAAGAAGTCCCCCCATTTACATCTAAACTCTCCTTTATTTATACAAAAAAGCAAAACCTTTGGGCTGCCCCTCGATGACCTCTGGGCTTCCTCAACCTTTCAGTTCCAAAATTTTGTCTTGTAGTATGTGCTCTTAATTTATACAATATGTTACATTTTAAATTAAAATTTAAGAGCACTTTATGAAGAGGGACCAGCTTGGTCGCTGATGAACTTTTTCCAATCCTGGGCCTCTGCTGCTATTGATCTGCTCAGTAATCTGTTGGTCTTTTTGAGATCCTGTTAATCTCAGACCTTCACTTTCTTCTTTTCTTTTCTTTATCTATGCTTCTTCATTTTTCTTTCTCTCTTCCTCTTCCTTCCTTGTTGCTTCCTCTGCAGCTCTCTTTCTTTCTTCTTCTTCATTCTTCAGCCAACTCTCTGCCTCCTATGCTAGCCTTCTAGCATCTTCTTCCCTCTTTCTGGCCTCTTCTGCTTTTGTCTTTTAGATACATCTTCTTTGCAGCAATCGCCCTGTCATAAACATAGCATGTTCTTTGACCATTAAGCTTTTACCAAAATAACAAAAACTGTATCAAGCTATTTACCTCCTCCATATGCATTTTGTAAAAATAAACTATACACAGTATTAATGCATGAAAAGAAAACGACAAGGCAAAGAAAATCCTGCAAGTTTGTGTCTTAAAACCCCCTAAATACACTGTCTGCAACAAACTTCAAAACCTAGAAAGAAAACAACTCCCCTTCTTAATCCGGGCCGCATTCGAACTGAAAACATGAACCACATTGTCGCTACTGCTAATCCCCAAAACACTGAACACTATACAGTGCTCTTCATCCTGGAAAAAGAAACCCTAATTGGACCAAACACATACAAAAACAAGGACTGGAGCAAAAATGCTGGTTTCAAAAAAATGCTCCGCACATATATAATCCCCTAGCGAAAAAGACGGCGGGAAAAAACCCTGTCGGCGGTCGGCAGCTCTAAACATCGGGAGGATAGTTCAATAGGTAGCTGCAACGACGGGCAACAAACAAACATGGATCCGCGACAACATAAAGCCCGTCGGCGGTTGGAAGCTCTAAGCGCTACGAGTCGACGACTCAAACCTGAACGCTTCCGCAGTGTCGACGATTCAAAGCTGAACGCTGTCGTAGTGTCGGCGATTCCGAGCACTAATGTCGCGATGGTTATGCGTCGAAGGTCGGGAAGACTAACCTTTAACTACATCGGAACTGGCGAGCGGAAGGACTAACCACTAAAACATCGAAACCTCAAACCACAATACTCTTCGTAGTGTCAGCGTTATAAAGGACAATCCCTCCGAAACGTCGGTGATGTAGAGGACTAAACCTTCGACTGTTGTCAAAAACGTTTCGATAGCGAAAAAACAAAGTCATCGAGAAAAAATAAAGGCCACGGATTCGGCGAGAAAAAGAACTGTTCGTCGGGACGTTCACTATTTGCCTTCTGAAATGACGGCGATGTAGAAGACTAATGCCTCGACTCACTTGTCAATAAACTCCTGAAACGAAAGAAAAACAGTAAGAGTCAAACGTTAAGCTCTGAAAGATAAAACAAAACTCCACAGTGTTTTATGCGTTGGCTAGACAACGACAATGCTAGATCATTCAAATCCCGAAACGAAGGAAAAAAGCATTTGACCCTACTTCTGACTTCAAAAGATCAAGGTTTATAGTAGAGGAATGACAAATTTCAGGAAACCAAACAATCCCAGGCTAGATAAAATCAAAAGGAGGGTCCAAAATTTGAAAAATTTGGGGAAAAAGGTTGCAGCTGCAACAATTGGCGACTACTTGGTGAACACAAATCTCTGGATAATTTCTTCTTTGAGCAACGGACTGTCTTGATAATACCAACATGCTGCATTCTTCTAGATGTCTTGATTTCCTAAATGGCATTATATATGCACTTTAATCATTGATGATAGTTCAATTTAGGGAAAATGGAAACCAAGATTTCAAAGTCTAGATAACTTTTTTTAGGCCAAGAATATGAGTTTCATTTTTTACCTCTATCTTCGGGTAGCTCCCAGCTTGGACACCACAGGATTGTAACATATGGTAAACAGAAATATTCGTTTGTTCCTCATTCCCATGCCATTTTTGCACTTTTGTGCTTTTGGACTTTTTGTCCTTTCTGAGTCCTCTTGCATGCCTTCTTTCTGAATTTTTATTCAGGCTCCTCTATCCATAGTGTCCTTTTGTGTGAGAGATGTATTGATTTTTCAGCTCACGGACGGAGAAGAACTTTGGCAATCTTGTACTCGTATGGTTCAGTACTTTGTTTTGATACATATTGCTTTTCTTAGGAGATTTTGACTCTTATTTGCCTTTGGGCTTTTAATTCTTGGCATGGGATCATTTAAATATAATATACTGTTTACCATGCTTGCTCTCCATGGGTTTTTTGCTGTCACCCCCTAAGACATTTTAAATGTGAGATGGATGGAGCTTCGAAATAGTATTCCAGACTTGTTGATCCCGAGTTATTTTACACGGATTAAGTAGGACTTCAATGTGTTCATAGCCATTTAGGAAAACTGCTAAACTAGAAGAAGTTCTTTCAAATAAGTCAATAGTACACAGTCTCATAATCAAAGATTTTAGTTAATCCAGAATTCTGATGAACTCCATGCAACCAAAAGTTGTGCTTCTTTATTAAAATCAATTAAACCCTAACTAAACAAACAAAAATCAACAAATCAAAACTAAAATAAAACAAACCAATCAATTTATTTATGGACAAGATAACCAAGAAATAAAATCAAGAAAAATAAAGTTTGAGAACTAAACCATTAACTGGTAAGTTCTTTGACCACCCCTGTAAATCTAGCAACTTGTGAGTTGAGGGGCTAAGCTTGACTGCAATTTGAAAAGAAACTACCCATTATTTAGTTTTATTGAACTTGAATTAAAAACTACATTTGAAACTAAATCTACTATTTTACAGTCAATCTCATCAGCCGTGAAAATCGAAGGAGATTGGGCTGGGTGTCTGGTGTACTGTTGGCTTCTTCAGCTAGGTAATTTCCCGGTTCCAATTCAATGAAGTAATTTCCCAACACAGAATTCACTAGTTCATTTTTTCCCTCCAACTGAGTAACATTGTACTTCATGTGAGGCTCTCTTAATATTTTTATCTGATTGGGACTTCCCTTATGAGGCAACCACAGATGTGACCAATCTGATGCGAAGTATCCATCTAGCCTTGCCGACCAATCTCGACTCAAAACAAGTCCATAAACATTAGGTATGATTGCTACTACAATATCGATGTATTGACATACCCTCTCATTTGTAGATAAGCGAATTAGAACATCTTCCATTTCTCCTATTACTTTCACAGCTGTCCTATCNTTTCTTCCTCCTTATCAGTTTCTGTTAGTTTGGAGTCCAATAACTGATTCATTACCAACGTCATAGAATTTATCCATTGAGGGCAATTCTTCTCAGAATGAGGCTGTTGATGAAAAGTACAAAAATTATCCATACCTATATCAGTTAAATTCATTGCTGNGTGGATGGTTTAGGCTGTCCATTAATTCTCTTGCAGACTGAAAGTGGCATAACATTGATTGATGCCCCTGAGTCTACTAAATAGTTGTGCACATTATAGTTGAAAATCTCAAAATTTAGGAGAAATGGTC